>CM038224.1:66681498-66841687 GCA_021442155.1 Cymbidium sinense | reverse complement strand
TTCTTTGTTATGAGGTAGTGTATAGTGAATAATGTTCAATTCCAAAGAGTGACCTCTAACCAAAAAAACTATACGGTTACATGTTTACACCATGATAGTCCTACCATACCATGTAATTGGCGTTTGCATTATAACAATAGCAGACGCTTTGGGGGTGTTTGGAGAATATCCAGAGTTGGGGAAAATCATAGATGTATCAATACAATTAGCGTAGGCGGTCATCGATAGTATAATTCAAAATTCATAGCTTATTTCATCATACCTGTGATCAGGCATCAAATTGATCTGAAATCTAGGGAGATTATAGGTAGAATGGACTCAAAGTCCAATGTTAAAGTTTCCAACATGAAAGGCTGGGATGCAAGAAATAAGATAATAAAAGCAATCTTTGGCAGTTGAGAAGTGTCTTACAGGACAATCAAACTACTTTACCTAGTACAGTCTACAAACTCGAGTCTAGCACAATGCTTCCAAAGACTTTTTTGGGCATTTGGTCCTTCCATTATGGGCTGGGGTAGCTGTCGTCCAGTGCTGAGCTTAGATGGTACATTTTTGTTAGGCAAGTTCTGTGGTACGTTATTAGCTGCTATTGGAATAGATAGAAATAATGAGTTATTTTCACTTGCCTTTGTTGTTGTAGAGTTTGAGTCGATTCCTGGTTGCGGTTCTTAATATTCTTACATGATATGTTGCATGTTGTGTCTGTTAGATGTGATTTGTGCATAATATCTAATAAACATGCTGGTTTATTACGCGGGTGTAGAGAAGTTTTCCAATGGGCCGCTTACGAACCCTTGTGCCATGAAAATTATACATAGATTGGGGATTGGTGATGCTGAATTTCTATCCCAGAAGATGCATATGACAGGAAACACTGATGATATTCATGCGCTTAATCGTTTCATGTTAGATATTAAAAATGTGAAGGAAGAAGCTCACAAATGGAAAGCGACCTGTTAAGTGGTCACTTGTACATGGTGGTGGAATGCGTTATGGTACAATGACAACTAATGCATCTGAATGTTTTAACAGTGGTCTAAAATGGGCTCGTGGTTTACCGATTCAGGCTCTAATTACTGTTATTTACTACAACTTAGTTGCATTGTTCATGAAAAGACTTACCTCTACAACTCAGCAACAGGAGGCCAACTTATCTATTTTCACATAAAAGGTATCCTCAATGTTACAGCGTACTGAAAGGGAAGCCAGACATTTTCCTAAACTGATGAAAATCAACCCCCAGGAGATGCAGATATTTGACAGGCCAAGATGATCATTCAGAGTTGATTTGCTTGATAATAGCCAATGTAACTGCAGCTGTCATAAGATGATCATATATCATTGGTCATGTTTGTTGTTCTTTGCCGAGATTTAGAAGATTGAACCACCTAACGTGTGTGTCACAGTACTACATGCAGCATCTGTATAAGCTCACATACATAAATGAGTTTCACACTTTGGTTGACCATTCTGAGTAGCCATCTTTCAGTGCAGAGCATGGATTAGTAACCCAATTTTCATAGAAGGTTGGGTAGGCCTCATACTAAAGTGAAATATAATGGATAAAATATAGTAGTAGTAGAACTTGCAGTCAATGCAAGACAGCTAGCCACTACAGGTCATCGTGTCCATACAATGTTAATAGTAGAAGGTATGTCATGGATACTTTAGCATAAAATGTACATGTTTAGTGCATGTTACTTACATTTTTCTTGTAGGTTACAGTACTCTTATCTTCCTTAATTTACTACAATTTTCCTTTTCATTATTTATAATAACCACGACTCTGTATTTGTTTTCTTCAAGTGCGATGGTCGAGGAACACCACAGTTAGACGTCGACGTCAGGGCCATGCTAGGGAGGCCACTCCACAGTTGGAGTAGCCACCTATTGAGGTCCACCATAGCATAGCCTCCTATGTGGAGACAGCGTTGATCGTAAGTAATATTTAATTTATGTTTCTCGTTACACCGGTATAAATTTAATTTTGCTTAATGGATCGATCTTTTTTTTTCGAGAACTATTCTAGAGGCTACTTACTTGCTTATGCTGAAGGAGTGGCCCATCACTTGCAAAAGATTCATCAATGGGCTAGAGGAGGCTACGTGTGCTTGACTTTCATCCACCTACATCCTTCTACCACGGTTGAGAGATGGTCTCCACGACACCTTCCAACTAGGCGTTGGTGAGATGATGTGATGCTCCGGGATGTTACATGATCACAGGTTTACATGTTGATGGGCCACCTGTTATTGACCCAATTGTGATCGGTGAGGGGAAGAGATGGGCTAGCTGGCCAGATTGCTGCAATGAGTTATTTGACATCCTATGCCAGACGTGATGTACCATGACCCGATCAGTCCACACATCAGGTCGACCTTCAGGATGGGCCAGGCACAGGCAGAGACATGCATGCCACTGAGGTGGCTTAGGTGGTCTTTTTATAGAGAGTCATATGCGCGAGCGAGGAGTTTTGCATGCATGCCTACATTCTACTTATTGGGTGTTTCTTCTTGCGGATACATCGTTCGAGGTCCACATGTATCTTCCACTTCTAGAGTACAGATTCATTCATTACATTGGCTATAGGAGGCGGTTCGCCAACCTCAGAACTCTACGAGTTGACTAGGCCCAGCCATATGGCTACTACACCTACTATAGATATGGTCTTGGGAGAATATTCATGTGGGAGAGGCGACACATGTGCCATATCATTGATCTTGATGGTCTCAACATTGGGTTGAGGTATATTTTACTTTTACACTTTCAAATTTCTAGCTTATATGTTTGTTTAAAGCTGTTGTATGTATAGGTGGAATGAGATATATGTTTGCCAGATGCCAATGATGAACATTGCATTATATATAAATGAGTTGGATGGCTTGTTGCGTACTCAGGCTGGACTTGCAGAGTACATTTCGATTCAAATAGCTATAATGCATATTTTAATTTTACATAATTTTTAATATGTGCAGGTGATTTGAGAGCCGTACACTGAGATGATCATGCTACATCTATCAAATACATGCTTAGTAGGCTCTGATATATGATTATCATGAGTCACTCTGATCAGCTGGAAGAGGGTAGAGTGGCATTTATTTGATCGAGTGCTACGACAGTTCAAGCTCATACCAGTATATGTCGCACCATTTGACCCTAGTTTCAAAAGGGTCAATTGATGGTGGCAAAGCGGATGTTGGGTTGATTACCACCAGGTGCACATTTTCGCTTGGGAGAGGTAGAGGGATTACCTCGTCGAGGGCTAAGATGAAGATGAGGGCAGGCTGGCGCTATCAACTAGTACATGTGTAGTTATCGTGGGCTTTCTCTTCTTGTGCCGATCCTCCACCACTTAATATCTCATAGCACTGTAAGCGTATATATATGTAAGTGTTAACATAAGTATTCATTTGAATTCAATATGTTACTCCTAATTTCACACACTATTTTTTGTGTACTCGGGACATTTTCCACCGTGCCAGTGTGGATGAGCATGAGTTCTGGGGACGTTGATAGGTACAAGGTGCTATGCGAGACTTTGCGTGTACATATCGGGGACACATAGTATGGATCGAGCTTCTGAGGATGTCCACACCATGATTGGAGCAGGGCCATACATATGCTAATCCAGGTCCTTCTACATACCAGCCTAGTATGAGTCACAACCATCTATCTTCCTGTCATAGGACCATCTGATGCAAACTTTCAAAGATCTTGCATTGGAGGGTCACCATCAGTTGTGTGATTGTCCATCACGGCGTGACCACACACACAGGGAGTGGTGCGATTCCACATAATGGTGTTAGATGTTTAGGATAGTCTATTTGTGTGTACTATATTTATTCTTATCTATTTTATTTTTATTTCAATCATCTATTTATGTAAATACTTGTACTTTTTGGAATGAAAACTTGTAAATAATCTATTTTGTTTTTATCTATCAATTTGTATTTATTCTTAGATATTTTAGATCTACTTAAATGAAAACTTGCAGACTCTGAGGTCCCTGGTTATACTTGATGATAAGTGCTTTAAACTTGTAAATAGAACACCTAAAACTAAAGCAAAAACATAAGAGCTCAAAGCCAATCCTTGATGTAAAAAGAAAATTTCATATCAGCTAGTAGCCCCACTTGGTGATAGCCTGCTGATCTTACCAGTAGGCGATTGACTTCACATTATCGTGGTAACTTTTATGCCGCGTTACGCTACCTACTTAGTGGGCGACTATACCTATTTCTAAATTTTTTTTTAATTATACTTAATTGCCTAATTACCTTTCTAATGATACTTATTTTAAAAAAAATGCACTAAAATCCTGAACTTGTTCCACTCCTTGATCGTTCATTTGGCTTCCCCCTCCTCGCAGACCCGCATGCCCCTCATCTCTCTTCATTGGTTGAGGAACCACAAACCGCATTTCTACACCTTCCCTCTGCCCATCCGTCAGCAAAGCCAAAATCGATCCCACTTCTCACTACTCTTCTCTCCAAACCCATCGCATTCAAACCACAAAGTAAGTCTTCCCCAAAACCAAGCTATATAACCCTGGGTTGCTGGGAAGAGAGATGGCCTCTGTATGGATGGTTGCGATTCATGGAAGAAACCAAGCGACACCATTGACCTATAACACCCACTCCACCGGTACATCGCCAACCACTACTCTGAGTTGGAGGCGCAATCCCTTGAGGATGACTTCCAATCCGTTCGACAAATGTGATCAGACATCGAGAATTCTCCAGATTTATCGTTGAAGCACCGCCTTTCAATCATACTTTTGCCCTCACTTGTCGAGCCCATTTCCCAATCTCCTCATCCTTCCCATATCAATTCACTCTCCTTCATGTGGGCGTGTTCCATCCTTTGAAGGCGTACATAATAGCCTTCATCTCGAGAGCTGTTCTTTTTTCCACAGAATCACCAACATGGATGGACAGACACCACTTGAGAGAAAGAGAGTTGTAGGAGGTGATTTAGAGTTGTCTAAACTTCGGATCCCATGCATATGAAAGATACACAGACCCCAAATCCAAAAGTTATATGAGATGAAAGATATATATGATGATCTTTGAGAGAATCTCTCTTGTTAGTTTCTTTATGGCCTCTCTTCTTATTGGAGGATATGCTAGTATTGAGGATGATGTAGCAAGAATGAACGATGGACATTAAATAGTGTATCTCTAAAATTGTTTTGGAGGCCATAGCAGATTTAGAAGAAAAGCTTGGGAAGTTGACACCTCATGCACTTGCTGGATTGATATCTCCTTATTTTATTGAGACGTTCCACTTCAAGAAGGACTGCTTGGTTATTCAGTGGTCAGGAGACAACCCAAATAGTTTGGCAGGTTTGACCCTAAATACACGTGGTGATCTAGCAATAAGCCTTGGAACCAGTGATACAGTCTTTGGAATAACCACCGAGCTAAAACCCAGCCTAGAAGGACATGTTTTTCCCAACCCTGTTGGCCCCCAATGCTATATGGTTATGCTAGTTTATAAAAATGGATACTATGCAAGAAGATATATGCAACCACATCATGGTCGTTCTTGGGAAGTGTTCAACAAGTGTCTGGAGAACACACCTCCTTTAAATGGTGGAAAGATAGATAAGACTGTCATTGGACTTGTTAATGCTTATGGTTCTTATTTGTAGGTTTCACGACTCTGCTAATTCTCAATAGGGTGCAGTGGGTGTAAAGACGATAGTGGTGTCACAAGACACCACTGTACTTCAATAGAGCATACCGAAACAAAACAAATTGTTAGATGTCGCTCCCCTATGCCGAAATGTTGCTAAAATTTTGTCAAAATCTAGGACTTGAAAAAAAAATGAGGCTTAAATATGTGAGAATTATATATGTTTGCTATATGCAAGTAATCAAGATCCCACTAATGCTTTAGAGCTTAATAGGCATGAAGACTTTTGTGTAACAAGACTCACGCTATAGAGCATATCGGGGAAGCCAAAATAGTTTATGGCACCCCACTGGGATGACAATCTGAAAATGTTGCCAAAATTTTGTCAATATTTTAGACTTAAACTTAAAATTAATTTTTATTTAAATATGAAATCGGAGTCCTAAAAATTTTTTACATTAAATTTAAATTGAAAGTATTATTATTATGTGAGAATGTACTAAGTAAAAAAAAGGAGTTCATTCAATTAATTATCAAATGAATGCTTGAAGCTTGTTGTTTCATATATTGAGAAAAACACTCAAGTCAAATATAAATAAAATTTTGAGATCAATAGACTCATAATATATTTGTGAGAAATATAAACTTAACTTTGAATAAAATAGGACTTGAAGTGGAATAAAAAAATGAACTCTAATTGAGTTTAATGTCATTTATATCAACACGAACAAATTTTATAGTATAGTTGAAAGCTCATTCTGATATGATGATAGATTCAAATAATATTCAATGCTAAACACTTCAATGAAACTCGCAATGACTTGTATGTGAGTTAAAATATTCAAGTGGTAAGTATTTTAATGTATGTAAATCTATTACATCTCTTGAAACTTATGTCATGTTCAAGTGGTTTAGAGCTTATGCAAGCTTTTAAATGAATGAATTGAATGCCACCATTCACAACATCGTACAAGTGAACATAAAATGCTAATTAAGGCTTCAATTGAACTCTTACACATATTATAAAGTATGACTAAAATTTAAACTCAATGCCTTAAAACTATGCAAGCATTCTTAAATACCCACATCGGACATCTTTAGATTCAAGTGAAGGATGTTCGCGGGTTGTTTTAGTTTGGTCTTAGGGCAGTCGGTTAACAAAATCTAGAAATTATTATAAGAATTTCGCTTATTAAAATATTCGAAGCTAATTACATCATGTGACGTGTCGATCCTCATTATTAAACTAATAATGATCCAAAACAATAAATTAAATTATCAAACAATATGTCTACCCTAGTGATTGCATTGATTGTAAATTTCAATCAAAGGGGTTCAATCTTAAAATAAAATTATCAACTTATAGTATGAATGCTCAAATCATTCATACCCGATGATGGCTAGGATAAGTGATTTCAAAGGGGATACTTGAACAAAATATATTTAAAATTTTAAATCAAATAAATTCAAATTAAGTATCAATCTAAAAACTTAAATGAAATTCAATCTCTAAAACATAAAGCTAAAATCCAACTCATCTTTCACAATTATTTATTATAAAGCGACAAGTTAAAGAAAACTCTAGCTCATAAAAGATCCAAAGTCAAATCAAGTATTTCACATGTTCACTCAACTAATCTCATATTCGTCGTGTCTTGAATCAATGGCGATAAGCTTCACATATGATGCGCAACTAAAGTCCTCGAGGTGGTTGCGCCAAATGGAACCATTATATTACGATCACGACATGCTCATGGTTTATGCCTTTGCTAATGCAGCCTATTTACCACTTTATGAATAGAATTTCCTGCATTAATGAGGATCTACTGAAGAGAGGACTATATTAGAAAGAATTTGCCATTTGGGAGAAGGGTTTTAACCAGGTTCATAAAGATAGGGCACTCAAAGAAGAGATGAGAATGCGATTTGAGAGAGTTGTTGTAGAAACAGTAGGCATTAGTAGGACCCACTCCCCTTCTAGACAATACATTCAAAGTTTTAAGGCCTCCAATATATGCAATCCAACAATAGAGTGCAAAGTTAATAGCATGTCCCTTAAACCAGATCTCCTTAAATCCAAGGTAGGATGGGACTCAAAGATAGCATTTTTATATCCATGTTAAAGGGCTACTTGCTATTGCACCAGAGACCCAATCCCTCCAGATAAGGAAGTACTTTGAATGCGAGGATAGCATAGAAGATTCTCTGTAATAAGGCTCATAGGTAATCTCCAGTTTCCATTGTGGATGATAGAGCAAAGCTTAGCATCCAATGGTAAGCCTAAAGAATGGTGCTCACTAGTTCCAAGAATTTCCAATAAGGTACTCCCACCACACCAAGGGTCAAGTATAAAGAAAAAGAGGCCATCCCATGATAGAAGTTTGTCTCGAATGTTGGAACATATGATTTGAGCTCCTCCCAAAAGAAAGGCCTTGTAATGTGACTTATTCCAAGTTGACCCATACTGTTTTCATTTTGCATAAAAGACCCATTGTTTAAGATTTTTCAGGGTTTTACCTTGCAAAAGAGGTTTAGTGAGGAGGAGGAGAGTCGCACTTGTCTCGTAAGGTAGTGCCCAAGAGATGGTGTGCAACTTTTTTGCTTCCCCACTATGATAAAAGAAATTGGAGGTAATGGAGAAAATTCATTTGATAATTTTCTTTGGAATAGATACAGATCTACACTACTAGAATATGTAATTATTCACTAACAATTGAATCAATTGAGACCGTCCCCATAGAAAGGAATTTACACTTACATCTCAAAGCCTAAAGTTTGTCAAAGAGAGGATTTAAATGAACCATCTTTGGAGAACACATAAATGGGAGTCTAAATATTTTATGGAAAGGAGCCATGCCTTATGTTAATAATTTCACTTAGATACTTAGCATCTCTAGAGAAGTAGATCATAGACTTTTGTTTGTTCACCTCCAGGTCTGTAATCCCCAAAGATCTCTAAGCTTGAGAGATCCTAAGGTTGAGCTATTTGCTTCCCCTAGTAGCCAGCAAGTTGTCAGTAAAAAGAAGATGGGATATATTATAATTTCTTGAGGAGAAGGGATTGTATCTTGAGAGGTTCACTTCTCTTTCCAAATGGTAGGAAAAGGTGTCCATGGCTAAGATGAAGGGGAGAGGGGGCAGCTACAAACCATTTGAAGAAGAGAAGTGCCCCTATTTCACCATTGAGAACTATAGAAAAGGCACGCAAGGATACATGCCTCGATCCATTTGATCAAATAGGGAGGGAACCCTTGATAACTTGTGAAGAAGAGATTTTATATTTACTAAATCAAACACCTTTCTCGGATCAAATTTAGGGAACCTTCCGATTATAGGAGGAGAACTCATTACAAATTTTAGGTGCCATAGCTAGGTTATCAATGTCTCATAATAAAAGCTTATTGGGTTGGGTGGATAAGATTGGAGAGTCTTCTTTATTAACCAATATTTTATTATCACCTTATAGAATGTATTGCAAAGAGAAATACGATAATCGATATTGAATTTGAATGTTTCACCTTGGGGACAAGGGTGATGAGGCTATGCTTGAATACTTTTGGCAACTTTTGGTTTTAAGGAAATGATGAGCCAGAAGAAATTTCTTATGATATCCCAAGTGGAAGTAAAAACTTAGAATTGAAACCTTCACGGGTTTTATTTTCATTAATGTAAAGAGCATAGATAATTTTCACATCCGATATCCACTCCTAGATCAACAATTAACCCAAGGGGGAGGCAGTCACCAGGGGAATGTCATGTTGGGGTAAAGAAGTAGAGTTGCTACAATTGAAAAGGGAAGAGTAGTGCCTACTAATATCAGCAGCAATGGAATCTAGATTATTAATCAAACCATGATCAATATGCAGTTCTCTAATTAGATTCAAATTTTTTCTTTCTTTTATGGAGTTGTAAAGAAAATTTTGATCATCATCAAAGTGAGTAAGCCAATGAGCCGTTGCAATGAGATCTTATTGAGATACTAAAATACTTATGAATTAAGATGAAAGCGTATGGCCTTTAAAGTGCACCATTGAGTAGAACTTATAACATATTTCATATCATGTGTATACCAAATGATACAAAAATTTATATACTTAGTTCAAAACTTCGATTACTATAGTATTTATTATTGTTTGATTTTGGTTATACTAAGTGAAATAGAAGGTACTTCCATCGAATGTATGATAAAAGTTATCCAAAATAAAATTTTTGATTCTTGATCTCTTAGTTTATTCATCTCAAGTTTATTTATAAATATTTTTTTTATTTATTGGAGAGGGAATTATTATGGATAATAAAAGAAAAAATATATGTAATAACGTTATTCTTAACATTATTATTCTAACATTATTATAATATAAATATCTATTGTGTAACTTATAACATAAATTAAATAAATGCAAATAAATTAATTCATAACTTAAAATAGCAGCTAGTAACGGCTATAAATCACAATTAGGTGATTTAATATTGAGCTCTCATCCTTTACTTATAAAAAGATGATAATGTGAGCTTGAATGACATGACAAAATCTAAATATTCTCACTTTCTTTCTCCATTCACAAATTTTCTTGTCATTCTCTTCATTTCATTTTTGGGGCAACAAGAGACACACGATTACTTCGAAGTTTTGTCGGGCGTGATGCATATGCGATCAAGGCAAGGAGCAGTTGTATCTCACGAGTAGAAAAGAGAGTCACAATTTGGTGCACCCAAGGCTTGATCTACTCTAAGTATAGTGTCATCTTCAGGCCTCCCTCCCAGGCTATTTCAATATCATTAATTTTATTTTTTATTTGCTTTATTGTGTTAAATTTATTTCTTAATTGTCCATTTATTTTCTTATAGTTCTAACACCTATGGTGTCTAGAAGTTAAGCAAATTAATTTGAATTCTTCATAATTTTGTTAAAGAAAATAGCGATTTCTACTGTTCCAAGAGTTGTCCCATCAGCTTGTTCTTAAAGCTCTGGAACACCATTCTTTGTAGAGGCTTCAATCAAGCTAGCTAACTTAATGATTGAATGCAATGATATTCAAATGAATCAATTCTATTTTGGATTATGTTCGTAATTAGTATATTCATGACAAAATATCGTTGTATTTTGTTGTCGTTTGCTTCCAAGTAATGATAATACTAATGTGTGCAAGGAGCTATAGGGCACTAGGGGCTCATGCCCAGCCAAACTACGTAATAAAATAAAGTAGCTCGTTAGCTTTTAATCTTGATGGACACCGACTTGTCGACTCCCCTGACATCACAAGTAGAGAACCCATCGTTACCAAAAAACATTAAATTTAAGCAAATGCAAACATTAAATTTATTAATTTGTTATGTGAACATCTAAATCTTATCTAACATTCCAAAGGGATATAAGTCTAATCTACATGTTCATCATGTGAACTTTTCTAAACCATATCCAACATTCCAAAGGTATGGGAGTCCAATTCCTACATTCGTTATACAAACACCCCTATAATTCTGACACTTCAATGGGAGGTAAGTCCAACTCATCTGTTTGCTATGCAAATATTTAAATCTTATATGGCATTTCAAAATGATATAAATTAAATCTACATGCTCACCATGTGAACTTTCCTAAACCCTATCCGGCATTCCAAAGGGATATACGTCCAATCCATGTGTTTATTTTGACACATAATTTTGACACACCAAAGGGTGGTAAGTCCAACTCATAACTCATATGTTGTTAAGTGAACTATAAATTTTATGACACTCATGTAGGAAAGTCCAACTCATATGTTCCATGTGAACATCTAATATTATTTGGCATTCCAAAGGGATATATGTCTAATCGCATGTTCACCATGCAAATTTTCCAAAACCTTATCTAGCATTCCAAAGGGATGTAAGTACAATCCATGTTCACTATCTTGACATGCCAAATGGAGGTAAGTCCAAGTTATATGTTTGTTATGCAAACTATAAATTCTACATGACACTCCAAAGAAGAAAAGTGCAACTCATATGTTAGCTATGTGAACTCTAAATTCATACTAACATAGGGATGTAAGTCCAATCTATGTTTGAAATGCAAACATCCAAAATTATGGCATTCCATGGGGATATAAGTCCAATCTACATGTTTGCCATGAACATCACCCATGGGCTTGGCATTCCAAAGGGATGTAAGTATAATCCATATGTTGTAATACCCTCATAATTATGGCATTTCAAATGAATGTAAGTCCAACATATGCATGCAAGTGCAACCTAAATTCATACTAACATTCTAAAGTGATGTAAGTCGAACTTAAATATTATCAAACATTCCAAAGAAAAGTAAGTCCAATCTAAAGGCTTTCTAATAGACATAAGTTTGACATGTGCTTGTAATGTAAGCACCAATTCTAACTAGCTTTCCAATGGGTGTAAGCCCAACCTAACCTATGTTTTCCATACAAACATAACCTAATTTTATATGGATGTAAGTCCATACATATGTCGCAATACGACTAATAAACACTTATAAAGTCTAACTTAAATAAACACTTGCACTCACGTAACACTTGCACTACAACACTAGTCTACTTGATATTTGAGATAAGACAACTTATGATTTGTAGACTTTGGAACATTACTAATAGCTCGATGTTGTTAGATCGAATAGATAGTCAGATGATAATTATCTTGATGGGACTACTCATTCTTTCTTTTAGACATCCACACCACACTACTAAATATCAATCTATATCGTGATTTATATTTATTTTCAACCTTAATCAATAGTGTTCTTCATGTATGGATGCTTACGCTTTGAAGTAGAACTTAGATCTAAATAAACTCTAACATAATGTTAGGAGAACTCTGGTTGAATATAAATCATTCAAACTCATGAAGAACAAACTCCCTAAACATCCTATAAAGATGACGAAGATTTTAAAGTTATTTTTCTTGAGGGATCAGGTTCTTCTCAAAGAAGTGGGTCTTCATGTAGATTGCTACTTCTATGGAGGTTCAAGCTTTTATATGATGATGAAGAGCCTCTTGATGATTCATCGATTCAAAGGTTACTTTAAGTTGATTTATCTAAGCTACCAAATTTAACATCTCATTTTCCATTGAAAGGGTTAGTCAACACATGTAAAATCAAAAAGCATTGAAAAGTATTTAAGTATCTGAACAAGTTCTAAATATTACATTTGAGCATCGAATATTAAATCATTTTAAAGTTGATTATGATGGTCAATTAAAGGCATGAAGTCTACCTTATGATATTGCATTTTATTGGAGAAATTTGGTCAGTTAGAAAAGCAATAAAAAGATTGTCATAGCCATTTCTAGTGTTGAAGCTAGATACTGAGTTATAGGCCGTTATGTGTGTTGAAATTTTTTATAAGAGCATGATTTTCTTATTACGCAGCCCATGATTCTATATTGTGTCATTTTATTGTCATTTATATTTCTAATGCTTTTTTCTTTAACATAGCTTTTACTCATTTTCCTTAAAACAAGAAAAGGCGGTTGTGAAAACTATAATTTATCAAGAAGTCTTGCTATGACATATTAGTGGAAAAGGGTTGTGAGAAAACTATAATTATTAAAATAGTTTATTCTTTGTTCTTTATCACTCCCATTGAGTTTTAGTATCTTTTCACATAAAAATATGACTTTAATTTGATTGGACGTTATGCCATTTTCCAAACCTTGATTATCACTTAACTATACTAGTGTTAAAGCAATTAAACTTACATAATCATTCATGTCATTTTACCCATGAGGATCCCATGCAACAAGTGTGATGTTAAAATTCTTGATATATTTGTTCAAAATGATGCATTTCCTATTGCCTTTGAGTGTTTCTTTTGTATCATTGTCCTCTCGACTTAAAACTTATTTTGGGGCCTAAAATTGGCTAGTTTTTTCCATTAGTATTTCTGGGAATTCATTTATGCACCTATTATACTCATTGTTATCTTAACGACTTGTAGTCATTCCTAGTTCTTCCTTTCTATTCTATGTTTGTGGAAGTCTAAGTGCTTTGAGAGAGTGATCGACAGCGGTCTTAAAATGCACCATTGCGTCATTTGAGCTTCATTTTAGTTACGTTTTGAGGAATCTAGGTGGGAAGTTTGTTCTAGTTTTGTTTTGAGGAATCTATTGTGAAGGCGATTTCCAACTAACAGCTATCTGGTGGCACCAGAAAATTGAGATTTGATTTTGTAAAAAAAAAAATTGCATACTAGAGTTTCTTTATATAGTTATTTCTTCAGTAGCTTCAAATCATATAACTAGCTATCCCAAACAAACTCTAAATAATTAACATCCATGTGAAAAATCTCATCATATCAAAATTTGAAAGATTTTTAAATTATTTTGCTTTCCATTTTGCTTACTATTTTCTTATCATCATCAATCTTGGCCTATTAGGTTGGCTTGGGTAATAGCTCCGGTCATAATTCCCATTAAGTTATATGTGCATTTTACGTAGTCTTAAGTAAATCATTTACATAACATTAAGCTACATAATGATCATTTTACATTAATTAATATGCATGCATATGTAGAGTTGACAATGAGTTGTGCTAATTGTAGATCTTTTTCCTCGATAACATACCTAAAATTGATTTTAAAATTTTGGTTGTTGATTTCTTGTTTATGAAGATTTTTTTCACAACAAAATTCAATTCCCCTCATTTGTTTTGTCACATTAATGTCATCTATTTAAGATAAGAGATAGTTGGAGTTGCATCTATTTAAGATAAGATGTTGAAAAATTTATCTTGAAATAAATAAAAGAAGAATTGTAAGCAAGAGTTTTTTGAAATAAAGTCCCAAAAGAAAAAACACCATAGGACTTACCCTAGTTAAATTGATTTAACTAGTATATGTAGTTACTAATGATGCTATTCTTCATAATGGAGGAAGGTAGATGATGGATTCTATGATAGCATTTATGAGAATCTCGAGGAATTAATATTGCCTTCAAAAATCATTTATGATCTATTTGATTATTCTTCTTTAAGGAGATAGGATGAGACCAAGAAATTTATAAACTTCAATTTTACATCAAGAGTAGTCATTGGTGTTGATGTTGTACATCAATCTTATTATATAAGTCATGCATCAATGTTCTTGGTGTAGCCGTCAAGTAAAATAGGACGGTGTTGATGTTGTTTTTCACATCATTCATCAATCTTATAAGTGATGAAATATGTCAACGGTGTGCATTTGCTTCATAGGCCATGGTATTTTTCGATGGTATACATCAATCTTATAAGAAATGGCAAGTAATGAAGCTACCAGGCATTAAAAGATAGTTGTTAAGAGTCCATAGTTGGTGCTACAAGAATATTATAATTGGATAATATTGATTAAAAGACCATAGTCAAGTGATAATGGTTAGATAACTATGGTTTGATGATGTTGGGAGACTATACTTAGTGGCGATGGTGGATATCATGGTGGTCAAAATATTATAGACAAGGGATAATGGTCGAAAAGAACGTAATCGTGTGGCAATGGTTAGATGACCTAAATTGGTGATAAATTCAAATAAAGTAATAAAGTGACAATGATAAGTGTTCATAATCACAATGTTGATTAAAATAATAATTGGTGAAAATAGTAAACTATAAGAGAAATTGATGGTTGAAATCATTGGTGAGCAATGGCGGTTTAAGTGATTGCATAATGAGCAATTATAGTCAAACTATATTGTGAAATCAGCGAAGATAGTAATCATGAGGCGCAATTTGGCAACAATAGTTGAAACGACCATATTGGGTGTCGATAGAAAAGTAACTATAGTCAAGAAATGATAGTTGGGTAGTTTAAAATCATAAATAAATAATGATGTCCGTGATTGTAACTTGACAATGGCAGATCTAGTGACCATAATTGGGTAATGGTGGTTTTGTGATCATAGTTAGGTGACAATGAGTAGACAACTATAATCACGCAATGATGGTTGAGAGTAGTAAATGAGTGATGGTGGTTTAGAAATCATAGTTAATTCATGTTGGGCGAAAATGAGATGGTGTTAAAGTGATCCTACTCAAGTAATGGCCACTATAGTCAAGAAATGATGGTCAAGATAATAGTTTGGAGTTGATGATCAAATGCGTTAGGAAATGGTGATCCATCATAATCATATTATAGTCAAGAATAGTCAAGTACTAGTGGTTAGGCAATTATAATCGAGTGAGGGTGGTTGGGAGATTATAGATGGGTTATAATGGTAGAAAAATCATAAAATGGCAACTATAATTCATCTCTTTGGGGAGTGATGAGGACTTGGAGACCTTAAATGATTGAGCTATACTTTAATAATAACGGTCAGATGGCAATAATGTGATTATAGATTTCAAAAATAGTAATTTGATGTTGGCAACTTGATGATGGTGAAGGTCAATCAACGGTATAATGGTGATAATCAAGCGATGATTTGACGATGATTGTCATGCAATAGTGGTCCAATAATGTCAGTCAAGCCACAATTAGCTAACAATAAGGGTTGAGTGATAGTGTTCAAATGATGGAAATCAAGAAATGGTCCTATGTTGAATGTCGATCAAAGTTTAAATTGTAGAGATGTTGAGTAATAACAACCTAACGTTAATGTTGGGATAGTAGAATTCTAACAATGATGGTTTGATCACGGTGATCAAGCATTGGTCGTTCAATGCTGGAGTTGGGTTAAGTCAATCTAACGCCGGATAGTTGGCGCATTAAGGTTCTTCAAATTTTTTAGCACTACCCAATCTGCCCTTACCCTCGTCCTTTGTTCTTCTTATTTATAAAAATAATGTTCTATTTATAAATTTTGAGGGTTATATTCTTCGTAAATATAACAAAATTCTTAATTGTCCATTGAAAGGCTTGAAATGATTCTATTAATCATAAAATATTTTTTGAATACATAAATGCATTATTGATGTTGATATTAAGGAATCATGGGATTGCTAGATTCATCCTATTAAAACACTCAATTTAACTATAAGAGTGCAAAATTAAAAAATTTATTTTGTTCTTCAATTTCTATCACAAAGTCATTGATTATTATTCCAGTGCTTAATTTGGGCTTGCTTGGAGTCAGATCAAATCACTAATGGTGTTGATGGGTTCATTGTATTGACATTTTTGTTTTGACTATAAATTTGTTAAAATTAAAATTTGGATGATCTTTAATTTAATTCTAAAACTTTTGAAGTCAAGCGTTGCCTAAAGATTCATAGCCAATCAAATGAAATTTTGAGTGGTATTGCGATAATAAATTGATCCAAGTTCTCCCAATTCAAATTTTAAGCTTTCGAATTAGGCCAAAATTAAGAGAGAGCAATTTTATTTTAAGTCGGTTATAACATGATCTTGAGTTTGTATAGATTATATCATGATACTGTGTTGATATGCCATATAAAAATTGATTTCACTAATTAGAAATTTGATGCATTTTAGATCTCAAATTAAGCATCTAAATATTTGGAATAGAAATTTTGATAGCTGATTATTACAAAATATAAATTTTTATTTTTAACAAACCTATAATCAATATAGATAGACTCAATGACTATCACTTTTATAACAAATTTGATCATCGTTGTTCTAAAAAAGCATTTCAACCCTGAAATTGAATTATAGTTGCCAAGCATAGGCAAATAGCTTCACACATGAGGGAAATAACCTTGACATGAGATATGGTTAGTAACAATTTAGTTTAGCGACCGTTGGCATGTTCTATGACAATTTTCTTGAATTGCTTGCTCTTAAAGCCAACTAACCTTAAATCTCAATTATATTATTTAATCAGCCTCCATGATTTTAAGGGTACAAAATTACTTATAATTTTAGTTGTGCTTCTCTCACCTATGGCATAGCGGAAAATATTCCCTTCCAAATAGACAATCGATAGGCTATATTAATTATTCAAAGTTCTTACTTGAACAATAATATCATCATCATAATAATAATTTAGAAAGTATCATTAAAAAAATTTAGAAATAGCATAATAAATTAAATATAAAAATAGTCTGATAATGTGGTATTAAAGTTGTCATGGTAATGTGAAGCTATTTTTTTTTAGAAATAGTTGCCCACTTAGTGAGCAATTAGAGTAAGATAAAGAAATGAGAAGATCTTTTATTCTTTAGATTACATCTCAATCTGAGACGCCTTACAGATTTTCCTCTTTAGATCCTCTTTGTCTCAAGCAATGCATTGGTCTAAATTGTTATGTCTCCAGCCAAAGCACATTTTCTTTTGACATAGATGTTTTGATTTCCTTCTCCATCAGCGGCTGAAGCAAACATTAACTTCCATGATGATTACGGCGGCTCCATTTCATTGATGGAGGTTTCCGTGTGGATTCTACCATTTTTGCTCACAATGTCGTTCTTCTTGACACGATAAATCTATTTATTTTCATGTAAATAAAGTATGTGTCAAGATTGAGTTTATGGTTAGAATTTCTTGGTTGGTTGATTTGTATGTTTGTGTTAGCATTACGATTCAGTGATGAGATGTGGGTATAGTATTATTTATGGTGTGCATACCATAATTTTGAAAAGGTATGAGTTGGGTTTGAGTTGTTGATTATATAAATTAGAGCCAATATTATCGTCCGTTGATTATGTTTGTATAAGTCATTGATTTAAATTTGTTATGATTTATGTAGTTTGTTCTACAAGAATGAGTAGAGAATTTGTTTGTTGATCCTTTTTATATGGAGGCATGTATCGACATAAATTGATAAGTTATGTGGGAGGTCAAATCATCATTAAGGTTATAGCAGCATTGCGGAATTCAAAGAATTATGAGAACCTTGCACATTGATTGAGAGCATACTATAACATGTCATTATCCGTGGGTAATTTATATCTATTATATCTTTGGTTGAGAAGTGTCTTAACATCAACTACTTTATACATAGTCTACAAAATCTAGTCTCATTATATACTTTAAAGAATATTTTGGGCATTTGGTTCCATTATTATACTAGTCATTAAAGCTTAGATGATACATTTTGTTAGTTACGTAGAACCTGTGCTTCGTTGGAATAGATAAATAAGTTATTTTCACTTTTTTGTAGAGTTTAGACAACTAATTCCGATTGTGGTTCTTAATATGTTTACATGATATGTTGCCTATTAATGCTAGATGTGATTTGTGCATAATATCTAATTGTTTTTATTACCTGCGGTGTAGAGAAGTTTTCAATGGGCGCTGAATTTGCTTGTGCCATCTCATGAAAATTTTCTATACATAGATTGAGGATTGGTGATGTTGAATTTCTATGCCAGAAGATGCACAAGGCAAGAAAAATTGATGATATTCGTGCGCTTAATCATTTCATATTAGATATTAAAAATGTGAGGAAGAAGCTCAAATGGCTTGTCGACCACATTAAGTGGTCTGTACATGATGGTGGAATCGTTATGGTACAATGGCAACTAATAATCAATGTTTTAATTAAAATGGCCTGTGGTTTCTTAAATCTACTAGCTATTTACTACAACAGTTGCATTGTTCATGAAAAGACTTGCCTCTGCTCAATAGGAGGCCAACTTATCTATTTTCACACAAATGGTAGCCTCAATGTTATAGCATCGAAAGGAAGCGGACATTTTCCAACGTGAAAATCAATGAGATCTGAATGTTTGATGCCATAGTGAGTTTATTTGCTTGATAATGGCAATGTATGGCTGTAACAAGATGATCATATATCATTGGCCATGCCCATGTTGTTGTTCTTTTAATTTAGAAGATTGAACCATAGCGTGTGTGTCATTCATGTAGCATGTAAGCTCACATACATGAGTTTCACACTTTGGTTGACCATTCAGTAGCCATCTTTGTCGAGCATGGATTAGCATTTGCGCAATTTTTCATAGAAGGTCGGTTCCTCATACTAAAATCTGAAATACAATGGATAAAATATAGTAGTAGTAGAACTTGAGCAATGCAAAAGATACTTAGTCATCGTGTCCATACAATGTTAATAGTAGAAGATATGTCATGGATACTTTAGCATAAAATGTATATGTTTAGTGCATGTTAACATTTTTTTCTTGTACTCTTATTTTTTCCTTACTTTCTTAGTTTTCCTTTCATTATTTATTTGTCTAACCATTCTTTGTTTTCTTCAACATGTATGATGAGGAGCACCGCCCACGTTAGGATGTCGAGGCATGCTAGAGGCCACCCCATTGGAGGCACACCCTCGGTCCCCTTAGCATAGCCTCCCATGTGGCGATATAGAGAGCTCACCGATGTCGGTAATATTTAATTTATGTTTTTTACATTACATAAATTTAATTTTGCTTAATGAGTCGATCTTTTTTTTTCGAGCACTATTAGAAGCTACTTGCACTTGAGAGTGAAGTATTACAAGATTCATGTGGGCTAGAGAGTAGGCTTTATGGTGTCTTGCCACTTCATTTCATCTGCTAGATCACCATCTACTTTCACGGTTGAGATGGTCCATACACCTTCCAACATGGTGAGATGTTGTGGCGCTTCAGGGATGTTGCGATGATCCCGATTTGTTGATGGGCCTATTATTGACAATTGTGATCGGTGAGGGAAGAGATGGGCACTGATTGCAACAGTTATTCTACATCCCATGCGGCTTGATGTACCATGAGTCGGTCCACACATTAGGTCGACCGATGGGCACATGACATGCATGCCAGGGTGGCAGGTGGTCTTTTATAGAGTCATACGTGCATCGAGCAAGAGTTTTATGCATTATTGGGTGTTTCTTCTGCCGGATACATTGGGTTTTGAGGTCCACATCGTATCTTCCACTTCTAAATTTTGATTCATTCATTACAGCTATAGGGCGGTACCTCATAGAGAACTCTAATTTTACCACGACAATATGTATTTGCCTACTCTTAGATATGATCTTGAGCATATTCATGTGGGAGGCCACCCATGTGCCATATCATGATTGATGATCTGGCTTTTGGGTTGAGGTATATTTTACTCTCACACTTTCAAATTTCTAGCTTATATGTTTATTTAAAGCGTGTTGTATATGTGGAATAGATTTGTCTATATCTCATACTTCAGATCCTGATCTAGATTCTTATGGCTATATTATCGTGGACTTTACCACATCGATTGGCTGGCTACTAATTGCACTTAGTAACTTTATTTCTAAATTTTTTTTTAATTATACTTAATTGCTAATTACCTTTCTAATGATACTTATTTAAAAAAATGCCCTCTAAAATTTTGTGAACGCTCATTCCACTCCTTGATCATTCATTTGGCTTCCCCTCCTCCCAAGACCATGCCTCATCTCGTTCATTGATTGAGGAGAATGCATGATTTCTACCCCTTCCCCTCTCAGGTCAAAGCAAAGCCAAAATCGATCCCTTACTCTTCACTACTCTTCTCTCCAAACCCATCTGCATTCAAACCACAAGCGTAACTCTTCCCTAAAACCAAGCTATAATCGTGCGGGTTTCTAAGCGAGAAGAGTGAGATAGAGAGATGGCTCATTGCTGATGGTTGAGATTCAAGGGAAGAAACCAAGTTACC
The DNA here is from genome assembly GCA_021442155.1 of Cymbidium sinense. Lineage (NCBI taxonomy): Eukaryota > Viridiplantae > Streptophyta > Magnoliopsida > Asparagales > Orchidaceae > Cymbidium > Cymbidium sinense. The sequence continues at coordinate 66,820,543 of CM038224.1, read as the reverse complement.
GTTGACCTATAACTCCCATACGCCGCCAACCACTACTGAGTTTGAGGCACAATCCTTGAGGATGACTTCCAATCCGTTCGACAAATGTGATCAGACATCGAGAATTCTCCAGATTTATCGTTGGAGCGCCGCCGCGACCTTCTCCAATCATACTTTTTGCCCTTTTGCCTTGTCGAGCAATCTCCTGATCCTTCCCATATCAATTCACTCTCCTTCGTGGTTGATGTGTTCCATCCTTCGAGGAAGGTTACATAATAGCCTTCATCTCGAGAAGGACTATTCTTTATCCTGTAATCACCAATATGGATGGACACACCACTTCTGTTGAAATAGAGAGTTGTAGGAGGTGATTTAGAGTTGTCTAAACTTTTGGATCCGTGCATATGAAAGATACACGGAATCCAAAGTTATCTGAGATGAAGAAAGATATATATCATGATGTGAGAGAATCTCTCTTGTTAGTTCCTTTATGGCCTCTCTCTTTTTGGAGGATATGTTAGTGATGAGGCCGATAGAATGAACGATGGACATTAAATAGTGTATGGTCTAAAATTATTTTGGAGGCCACACACGATTTAGTAGAAAAGCTTGGGAAGTTCGCACCACCTCATGCACTTGTTGGATTGATATCTCCTTATTTTATTGATATGTTCTACTTCAAGAAGGACTGCTTGGTTATTTAGTGGTCAGGAGACAACCCAAATAGTTTAGGTTTGACTAAATACACGTGGTGATCTAGCTAAGCCTTGGAACCATGTGATCTTGAATAACCACCGAGCTAAAACCTAAAGGACATGTTTTTCCCAACCGTTGGCCCCAATGCTATATGGTTATGCTAGTTTATAAAATGGATACTTATGCAAGAAGATATAAACCATCATGCGAGATCATTCTTGGGAAGTGTTCAACAAGTGTCTCGAGAACACACCTCCTTTAAATGGTGGAAAGATAATCATTGGACTTGTTAGTGCTTGTGGTTCTATTTGTAGGTTTCAAGACTGCTAATTCCCAATAGGGTGTAGTGGGTGTGAAGCGATAGTGGTGTCACAAGACACCACTGTACTCAATAGAGTATCGAGTAAGCCAAATGTTAGATGTGCTCCCCTATGCGAAATGTTGCTAATTTTGTCAAAATCGGACTTGAAAAAAAGATGAGGCTTAAATATGTGAGAATTATATATGTTTACTTTGTATGTGAGATTAGGGTTAACAAAATCTAGAAATCTAATTATTATAAAATTTCGCTTATTAAAATATCAGAAGCTAATTTGTCATGTGACAAAATCTAATCCTCATTATTAAACTAATAAATTTTCAAACAATTAATTAAATTATCAAACAATATGTCTACCAAGTGATGATTGTTGATTGTAAATTTCAATCAAAGGGTTCAATCTTAAAATAAAATTATCAAATTATAGTATGAATGCTCAAATCATTCATACCTCGATGATGGCTATGATAAATGGTGATTTCAATTGGAGGGGATACTTCAAACAAAATATATTTAAAATTTTAAATCATATAAATTCAAATTAAGTATCAATCTAAAAATACTTAAATGAAATTCAATCTCTAAAAACTTAAAGCTAAAATCCAACTCACCTTTTAATTGTTTTTGAGAGGTGACAAATTAACTTAGCTAAAGAAGCCAAAGTCAAATCAAGTGTTCACATGTTCACTCTCAACTAATCTCATAAGATATGGCATTCTCAATACATGGCGGTAAACTTCACATATGATGCTTACAATAGAGTCCTTTGAGGTGGTTGTAAATGGAACTATATATTGATCACTTATATGCTCAATGGCTCGCCTTTGAGTTGTGAATGCGTATACTGATTCAAAATCTCTCTAAGGTAGACTTATGTCTCTTAAGACAAACACCATCTCATCTACAAGATTTCTTGAATCAACATGTGTTGCGAAAAGGATCCTCTATTGGGTTGACTACCTCCATGATTAGTAAATGATATTCAGTTGATGGAACCATATAATGTCATCATTCCCAATCATGTGCTTTAGCTAAAATGATGAATTTCATAATCTTAAATTAAAACTCCGCATCTTTGACTTATGCTACATTGCGATCTAATGACTAGCCTTAATTGAAAGTTCTCTCTCACTTATTTAGTAATTAAATAGGGGCTTGTGCCTATAAAAAAATCAATCTAAAGTCTATGAAAAAAAATCTTTGTAGTGTCTTCTCTATTCCATCTTAAAATTACACAACATTTAAAATCAATCAAATCTCTTCATTTATTGATACTGGTGATTTTCAGAGCCCATCATCTTTATTTTTACCTTGCTGTTAATTAAAGTTTGCACTTTTAATCGATCCTTATCATAACAAATAATTAAGGAGGAAAGACTTGGTTGATGCACATATAGCTATAGAGATGAATAAAATCTCAAAGCATATTATGGATACATAGTGTAACCAATAATTTTATAGCATGATGATGGGCATTTTATTACATTAGTGCATCCATTATCAATAAAATCTCAAGGCATTTAATTTCTTAGATTTTTTTTTTTGTAAATTCATGCATTCAAGGTTCAATCTAACTCTCCCTACAACAACAACAACAACAACAAGCCTTTATCCCACTAAGTGGGGACGGCTACATGAATCCTTGTCTCCTTTGACCTATTATGGGTCAAATTCTCATTTAATTTAAATATACTAAGGTCATTTTTTATACATCTTAACCAAGTCTTTTTAGGTCTACCTCTACCTTTCTAAACATAAGTCAAATCTAATGCATCTACTCTCTATGGGACATGGACTACAGTCCCAAATTTGGATGTGAAAAGTGGAGGTTGCTAGGTGATAAAACTTGTTGAAATAATCATGGCTTAAATCTAACTCTCCCCATCATAATAAAACTAATAACTTTATTTCTTACAACTAACACAAAGAGAACATTATTAAGCCCATATGGGTGATTTTAAATATAAAGAAGATTACAAAGAGCATCTTCAAACTTTTATTTCCTCACTTATTTTATCAAGTGGGATAGCAACAAGATATTCAAGAGAACTACGATACCAAAAAACTAAATCAACAATAATTAAAACCAAGGAACAAAAATGAGCAACAACAAGCCTTTATCCCACTAGATGGGTTACATTTATAATCATTCTCATCTCTGTGCATCTTATTATGTGTCAAATTCTCATTTATTTCTAATAAACTAAGGTCATTTTATACATCTTAACCAGTCTTTTTTAGGTCTAACTACCTTTCTTAACATAAGCAAACATAGTACATCTACTCTTCTAGTCATTAGGCGATTGGCTTTATGTGGTCAAACTATCTGGGTGACTCTCTAATCTTATATGCTATACTAACCTTTTCTCAAACATACTCATTTTGCATTTTATCTCTAAAGCCATCATCCACTTGAGCATCCTCATCTTTGTAACACTTAAATTAGTCTTATGATTCTCTTTTATTGGCCAACATTATGAACCATAAATCATTTGTCTTATCACCATTGACCTCAATGTTTTATAGTTGAGCTCTGAATTCAATGAAAATTGATACCAAATCAAATACACTCGACGACACAAAATTGTTAAAATGACCTCCGATCAACAAATGGATTATCTTCGCGTTGAATGTCAAATTGACGAATGCATCTTGCATAATTCGGTCATCAATCATAAAGTTCTTCATGCTTTGTATCGGAAGGCGCAAAGTTGCCCAAACATCTCCGTTCATGAAATTGATTGTTCATTAGCATCAAAATATCGAATCTATCAAATGAGACTATATATGCTCATTTGGACAAATGTCTGATCGGGGTCAAAGCGGCATGCAATTTTGAACTATAATTGATCCATTTCTTTAAACAAAATGACCTCGATCATGAAAGCGGTTTGTCGTTACATCAAAATAAATCAAAATTATCTAGAATAGACATCCAATTTGACTAGTTATCATCATTTTGTCAAAATTAGCATTTTGATAAATCCATAATTATCTTATACCTGTAAATGCGAAACTCATTCTTATGCTTTTCTTTAAATCCAATAAAGAATTTCACATCACCATCCCATACCATCATTAAGCGATTCCTATTCTGGTTCATCCCAGTGGACACATGCAAAATGGAAACCTTCCTCCCTCACGCTCTCTTGGTCTCTTGGGACAAAGCGGAATTCTTCTCCTCTCTCTCCTTCATCTTTAAATAATGGTGGTTTAGATGATGTTGAACTTCTCAATTGTATGAAGAAGCTTTGTTTTGATAAATACATTGTGTTGGGTTTCGATTTTTTTGATTAGCATGACAATGACTATGAATCAATCCCTTTTCTAGATTCTCAAGACATCACTATGCTATAACCAATGTTGCTTAAAGAACTCATCAATCTACCTGATGCCATACTCTTCTCTTCATTGCTCCCTTTTCCCATCACCTTTTCTTGCATAGAAAATCGTAGCTCCTTTCCTCCCACACCTACTTGTCAATCTATCCAATAATCTATAACTCCTCCTTTGTCTCATGAATTTCTTTTTCACCATTTCTTCCAAGCTCAAATCCACAAATTTTTTTCTAATTTTCAACTGAATATTTTCATTTGGAGATATTCATTCAATGGCCTCTAGCTATCCTTTCTTTGAACAAAAAAAAGTATAATCCTTCAATCGACCTCATTTCTCTGAAAATTTTTTCTATTATTTAGAGAGAGAGAGAATAAATTGGAAAATAAAAAAAAATAAAGAGATATATGTATTTTGTTTCATGGAGACATTTGAAATCCCTATTTTAAATAAATTGGCGATTTTTGAATCATCTGATGTCAAAATGAGCTTATGCTTAGAAGAGTTAAATCAGTTTCAATACTTCTGAAAATTTTAAGAAACAATAAAAAAGAGAAATGAATTTAATAATTAAATGTTGTCATGTATTTAGAAAATATGATACTACATTTTTCTTAAAAACCCATTATACATCTTAAAAATGCTTTCATGAATGAAATCTACCCGCATGATGAGCTTTTAAATGAAACACAATTCAAATTAAGTTCATAAAAACTCATAAATCAAAAAATCAAAAAAATAATATTAGTTTTATAATCTTATCAAAATGAATCATGGATAAATTTTCTACAAAAATAAATACAAAAAAGAGAATTTCTTCTAATTATGATTTTAAAAAAAATTTTTGATAGAGATTATTGACAAACAAAAGAGATAAATTTAAAAATAAAATAAATAAAAGATTTAATATTATGGAATTTGAAAAGAAAAATATTCTACAATTTTAAAATAAGAGATAAAAATAGAGAATATATCTTTTTCTTTATGTTTAGAAGATGTCATATTTAATTCTTTATTTCTAAAATAAAATCATTTGAAAATTTAATTGAGTAAGAAATGAAGAAATATCATGAAGAGCTGATTATATTCAAACCATATTTAGATTGATATGCAAACTTAATGAAATTTGCAAAAATAAAATAATTTTAAAAATTATAAATGAATAAAATAAATGAGCTAAAATATCATTAATTATAAATCATTAAAATAATTTGAAAAAAAAATTTGCTAAATCAAAATACATGAATGTTTGTTGAATAAAATTAAATTCTAGCTACAAAAGAAGAAAATCAGATACAAGTCATAAAATAATTCAAATAATGATTGATATAATTTTTGTGAAAAATATGAATTAGTTATAGAATCTTTGCTTTACAAATAAAATTAATTTATATGATTGTATATAGCACTTTAATTTGAGTTATGATCTTGTGATAAAAAAAATATGCTAATAATGCATCTCAATTAGTAAAAATTATATTGTTTGATGAGATGGCTTTTGAATATGAGATCTTTTATTATTGATAGATTCACAATGAACAAATGATCTATATGATGTATTATACATCAAATTTGGTTAAATATAATTCATAAATATAAATTTAAAATAATCTTCATTATACAATATGATCATGATGTTTTAATGAAAATCTTCAATTGAAATTTAATTAATGATTCTTTGAAAACAAGAATAGATAATCAAAAAATGACAATAATATTCTTTACTATTCATTATCTTGAAAATTTCATTAACATGAAATCATCTTAATAAGATGGAGAATATATCTTATAAATTTTCTTAGTCTTAATTTTCTATACACATGGCTAAATGCTTAGATGTTCATAATTTAATTATGATAATAAATCTCCATCTTTTAATCTTTTTTGAACAATAAACTCATGAAATTAATTTTTTTTATGAATGATCAAATGTCTAACATGATTAATTTACTAAAATTACATCTTATATTCAATTTTAGATGTACTCAAATGAAACTTTAGAAGTTGATATAATTCAAGTTTCTCAAAAGAAAGAACCAAATTAAAGAAAAAAAAAATAAGATCTATTAACATTTGAGATCAAAGAATAAAATCATTGCCTCACCTCTAATCTAGTTCTCATTCACTCAAATGCACAATCATTTAAAATCTTTGATTCACAAAAAAAAATACAAATTCAACACTTCTTGCACTAGATACTAAATTTCTATGTATTTCTACTATATTTAATTGATGAATAAAATAAATGAAACTTGTTAACATATTTTTGTTTCATATGAACTAAACATTCAAAGATATTTGCAATCAATGTGAAACATTTAATATACATCTCAAAGAAAATTTTTTGAATCATGAATTTTTGATAATTGTTAAAAATATTATATGACAATCATTTTGACCATTTAATCAAAGAGAAAAAAAATTCATACTTTGTATGGAAAGAATAGAAATAATCTATATATAAAGCATTCATTTAACATTATTTTCTTTATTTTATTCTTAGGATGTGCACATCATATGTTAATTTAATATTTCATCATCCAATGCTCTATCAATCATTTGATCCATAATTGAATTAATAACATTAATAAATGCTCTTAAATTTGCATTTTATTGATGTTTATGTTGATTTAGTGTGCTTACTATCTCTTTTTTGCACAATTACTACCTAAAAGAATTCTCATATAAATGATACATAAAAAAATTAACATCTTTATATTTTAAATTAAATATAAATATAATAAATTATAGAAAAAATAAATAAATAAAAATTATCAAACATACTTATAAAAAACTAAAATCAGCAACTATAATTCAAAAAAAAAAAAATTCCTACCAACAACAACTTACAAACATCAAAAGATATCAAAGATACGATTTGTAAACACAAATAAATAGCTAGTTAATAACATGGTATCCTTTTTTTTTTTTTTTTCTTTTCTTAATTATCTTCTCTTCTAGAAACTAATTTACATCTGTTGTCTCTATGTAAAAAACATTAAGGAAGAGAATTTTTGATATAATTTCTGGAGAAACCATGAAGCATGATATGTTTATCTCTAGTTCACCTTAGCAACTCATGCTATATTGTTCAAATAAATATATATATATATATTATATATATATATAATTTTATATTTCAAATAAAAAATATCATGTAATTTCTCTATAAAGTGCATGGTAAATATTATGATAAAAAATTGTGTATATTGAACACAAGAAATTGAAACAATTTGAAAACTTTTATCTGACCAGCATAAAACTTCATATAATTCATAAGGAATGATAAATTTTAAATTCAAGATTCATAAAAGGAGATCAACTTACGATCAAGTCATGAAATAGATCCCTATTGCTGTAATCTATTGATCTTCATGTAGTGGAATCGGTGATGGCCTCGATGAGATTCAATGCTCCCTCAGTTTTCTCCAGTAAGTCCTTGCAAGATTTTAAGATTCAAGCGCATAGAAATACAATGAAGAATTTCATATACTCTGAAATTGGAAAGAAATATGATTAAAATCATCAGAACTCAGTTAAGTTTCACCAAAGTTTGCATAAAATACATTCAAACTTGAAAAGATAAGATAGCAAGCATTAACCTCGAGCATTTCAAACCATTCCGTCCAAGACTTTCCTTGTTCTTGTCTTGTTTTCATGGGAAGGCTTAGGAAAGTGTCGATCAATTCCACCAAAATACTCATTTTTTCTCAAAAACAAGGTCAAAATATCTTAATAATGAGTTCTCAAACCCATATGCAAAATTTTTGAAATTTTATTGCATGCACCCTTCACCATAACCCCATTTGCAAATGGCAACAATTACAGCTCATCTAAAGTGTGAGAGCTTTACAAATCTAAGAATGGTATTTGGTTTCTCTCTCTCTCTCTCTCTCTCTTCCTTGAGCCATTCACTCACTTTATCTCATTTCTTTTTTTCAATGCTCAGGCCGTTTGCTTCTCATTTCTCTATATTTCAACCCTGCCCTCCCCAACTTTAAGGAAAAATACATTCAAAAATCTATATTAGTCAATCTTTTTTTTAATACATTTTTTTTATCCACACTACCTTAATATTAGATGTGAAGGTCTAGTTGGTTGTAATTCTCAAGTCTAATTCATGGAAAAAATTTATGACTTATCTTTTTTGATTTCAAATATAAGGTCTGATAAATTCTCATTCCTATCATGCATGATTTAAAAGTCTATTTTCTTTAATATATCACTTTTTTTTAATTCTTAGTTTTTTATTAAGTTTATCTACTCATTTGGATGGAGTAAAGCATGCATGTCCAAAATCAAACCAAGGATCCACTTGAAGCAACATTTTAGTCATATTTCCAATGTTTATAATTTTTCTTATAATCTTTTGTTTTTTTTCTAAAATGAGTTATATAAATAAATATGCTAGAATAATCTAAGTGGCAAGTGGTCGAAAATTGGCTTTTAACCAAGAGATCTTGGATTCAAGGTTTTGTATGTATACATATGTATGTTTGTGATTAAATTGATCAAATATTTTGTAGAAATTTTTATATTGTTCATTATGAGTTGATTATTTCAATCATTTATTTTCATATTTTTCAAACACTAATTTGCATGATATAGTTTCTATATTAATTCATGTAAGTGTATTCAATTTGATATTGCTCTATTTAAGTTGAAATGTGCATATTTTTGATTTTCAATTTACTAAATGATATCACAAAATTTTTTGCAAGTTTATCCAATGCTTTATTTAATTTATCTTTCAATGAAGGTGACAATTAATTCATCATATATATATATATATAGAGAGAGAGAGAGAGAGAGAGAGAGTAATTAGATGTACCCAAATAAATCACTTAGAAAAAACAATTTTTTTCCAACAAGCATCAAATATAGCTATTTTGAAAAGCAGTTGTATTCAAATGCAATTATTATTATTATTATTATTATTATTATTATTATTATTATTTATGTTTCTTTTTTTTTGGGAAAAATTTAAGGGCTTAGCCAATATCATTCAAGAAGAGGATAAAAAGGTTACATGTAAGGATCCCAAAGAGCAAAGAGAGTTAAAATGAGTGTAAAAAGAAACAAAAAAAACTAAGATAAAAGATTGCAGATGTTAAAATGAAGAAAGCAAAATGGACTACAAAAGGACTCACCTAGCAAATCCATAAATTACGGATTCATCATAGATGCCATCCACAGAAGAAACAAGAAAGAAACCTAAGCCATGGTTGTACAAGGTCATCTAAGGAGGGCCTTAACACGGACAAAATCTGATTAAAAGAACCACTCAACCCATCATATCAACATCCCATTCTCACCAAGTAGAAGATTGGCAAATTCAAAGAAGAGACTAAGAAGGAGATAGTAATTAGAGGATCTTTGTGGTTCAAAACTTCTAAAGACATGGCTAGCCATGAGTCTTTAATTTCCTTCTAGTAATTTTGTAAGTGGGTCATCTTACCAAAGCGACAAGAGGAGAGAGAGAGGGGTTAGAGAAAAATTTGGTTTTTTTCGTTCCTTCCATATTGTAAACCATAGTAGTAATTAGGTAATGCACCTATTTACCACTTTATGAATAGAATTTCTGCATTGACCTACAAGAGAGGACATTAAAAGAATTTGCCATTTGGGAGAAGGGTTTTAACCAGTTCATAAAGAGAGCACTCAGAAGAGATGAGAATGCGATTTGAGAGAGTTGTTGTAGAAATAGTAGGCATTAGTAGGACCCAATCCCCTTCTAGACAATACATTCAAAGTTTTAAGGCCTCCAATATATGCCATCCAACAATAGAGTGCAAAGTTAATAGCATGTCCCTTAAACCGATCTCATAAAATCCAAGGTAGGATGGGACTCAAAGATAGCATTTTTATATCCATGTTAAAGGGCTACTTTTGCACCAGACCCAATCCCTCCACCGGATAAGGAAGTACTTTGAATGTGAGGATAGCATAGAGGATTCTGTAATAAGGCTCACAGTAATCTCATTTCCATTGTGGATGATAGAGCAAAACAGCATCCAATGGTAAGCTAGAGAATGGTGCCCACTAGTTCCAAGAATTTCAATAAGGTACTCCCACCACACCAAGGGTGAGTATAAAGAAAAGAGGCCATCCCCAATATGATAGAAGTTTGTCTCAATCTTGGAACATATGATTTGAGCTCCTTCCAAAAGAGGCCTTGTTTGACTTATTCCAAGTCGACCCATACTGTTTGCACACCACTTTGCATAAAAGACCCATTGTTTAAGATTTTTCATAGGGTTTTACCTTGCAAAGGAGGTTTAATGAGGAGTCCGGTGCCACCCTTGTCTTGGGGTAAGGTAGTACAAAGATGGTGTGCAACTTTTGCTTCCATGATAGAAGAAATTGGAGGTAAAGGAGCAAATTCATTTGATAATTTTCTTTGGAATATCTGATCTAAACTACTAGAATATGTAATTATTCCGACAATTGAATCAATTGAGCCCCCATAGAAAGGAATTTACACTTACATCTCATGACAAACCTAAAGTTTGTCAAAGAGAGGATTTAAATGAACCATCTTTGGAGAACCACAAATGAGTCCTAAATATTTGATTGGAAAGGAAATGCCTTATGTTAATAATTTCACTTAGATATTCCACGTTCTTAGCATCTCTAGAGAAGTAGATCATAGACTTTTGTTTGTTCACCTCAGGTCTGTGTAATCCCAAAGATCTAGGAAGCTTGAGAGATCCTAAGGTTGAGCTATTTGCTTCCCCATTAACAAGTTGTTTGTAAAAGAAGATGGGATATATTACAATTTCTTGAGGAGAAGGGATTGTATCTTCAGAGGTTCACTTCTCTTTCCAAATGGTAGGAAAAGGAGTCCATGGCTAAGGTGAAGAGGAAGGGGAGAGGGGGGCCTATGCAAACCATTTGAAGAGAGAAGAGCCCCTTTATTTCACCATTGAGAACTATAGAAAAGGCATTTCAAGGATACATGCCTCGATCCATTTGATGAAATAGGGAGAGAACCCCTTGAGCAATAGCTTGTGAAGAAGAGATTTTATATTAACTAAATCAAACACCTTTTAGATCAAATTTAGCAGAACCTTCCGATTGTTTAGGAGGAGAACTCATTACAAATTTCATGTGCCATAGCTAGGTTATCACAATGTCTCTACATAATAAAAGCTTATTGGGTGTGGATAAGATTCGAGAGTCTTCTTTATTCTAACCAATATTTTTTTATCACCTTGTAGAATGTATTGCAAAGAGAAATATGATGATAAGATATTGAATTTGAATGTTTTACTTTGGGACAAGGTGATGAGGCTATGCTTGAATATTTTTGGCAACTTTTGGTTTTAAGGAAATGATGAGTGCAAGAAGAAATTGCTTGCAAGTGGAAGTAAAGAACTTAGAAACCTTGAGTTTTATTTTCATTAGTGTGAAGAGCATAGATAATTTTCGATATCCACTCCTAGATCAACAATTAACCCAAGGGGAGGCGTCGGGGAATGTCATGTTGGGGTAAAGAAGTAGAGTTGCTACAATTGAAAAGGGAAGAGTAGTTACCTAATATCGCGACAATGGAATCCAGATTATTAATCAAACCATGATCAATATGCGGTTCTCTAATCAAATTCAAATTTTTTCTTTCTTTTATGGAGTTGTAAAGAAAATTTAGATCGTCATCTAAGTGAGTAAGCCAATGAGCCGTTGCAATGAGATCTTATTAAGATCTTAAAATACTTATGAATTGAGATGAAAGTGCATGGCCTTTAAAGCGCAAACTTGAGTAAAACTTATAACGTGTTTAATATTATGTGTATACCAAATGATACAAAAATTTATATACTTAGTTCAAAACTTGATTACTATAGTATTTATTATTGTTAGATTTTGGTTATACTAAGTGAAAGTTCAAACCAAGGTACTTCCATATGATAAAAGTTATCCAAAATAAAATTTTTGATTCTTGATCTCTTATTTTATTCATCTCAAGTTTATTCATAAATATTTTTTTTTATTTATTGGAGAGTGAATTATTACGGATAATAAAAGAAAAAATATATGTAATAACATTATTCTTAACATTATTATTCTAACGTTATTATAATATAAATATCTGTTGTGTAACTTATAACATAAATTAAATAAATACAAATAAATTAATTCATAACTTAAAATGGCTAGTAGCGACTATAAATCATAATTAGGTGATTTAATATTGAGCTCTCATCCTTATAAATAGATGATAATGTGATCTTGAATGACATGACAAAATATAAATATTCTCTCTTTCTTTCTCCATTCATATTTTTGTTGTCATTCTCTTCATTTCATTTTTGGGGCAACAAAGAATACTTGAAGTATAATTAATATTTGGGACTTGATCTACTCTAAGTATAGTGTCATGTGGGGCCTCCCTCGAGCTATTTCAATCTCATTAATTTTATTTTTTATTTGCTTTATTGTGTTAAATTTATTTCTTAATTGTCCATTTATTTTCTTATAGTTCTAACACCTATGGTGTCTAGAAGTTAAGCAAATTGATTTGAATTCTTCATAATTTTGTTAAAGAAAATAGCAATTTCTACTGTTCCAAGACTTGTCCCATCAGCTTGTTCTTAAAGCTCTGGAACACCATTCTTTGTAGAGGCTTCAATCAAGCTAGCTAACTTAATGATTGAATGCAAATATTCAAATGCAATTCTATTTTGGATTATGTTCATGTAATTAGTATATTCATGACAAAAAAATATGTATTTTGTTGTTTGCTTCCAAGTAATGATAATACTAATGTTAGTGAGATATAAGAGACTGTCATGCCCATTGGCACTCCAATAAAATCAGCACGTTAGCTCAACTAATCTTTTATGCCTTGACCGACCTCATCCGACATCATTACTAGATAGAATCCACAATGGGAGGAAGAATTTTTTTATGTTTTTTTGGTAACGATGGGTTCTCTGCTTGCTTATTTACCAATTGGTGCTATTGTTCATCTAGGTTATGGGAGAATTAAATTTATTTTATTTATTACAATGAGAGAGACACATATCAACTTCCTACAATCAAATTTAATTATACTTAGTAAATTTTATTTTTAATTTTAATTAATTTATGTTATCTCATAAAAATAAAAAAAAAAATTTTAGTTTCCCTCACTTTCTACTATTATGTTATTTTAATATATTTCCAAATTAATAATAATAATATTGATGAAAATTACTAATCTTTTATTAGTAATATTTTAATAAATATGTATTTAAAACAAAAGCATGCTATCTAATTTTTTTAATTCATATAAAAACTAAATTTTAAAGTTTACTTTTAAATTTAAATCATTTTCACCCATATAGTTCTTGCAAATAATAATTTTTACAAGTATTATAACTTACAATGTTTTAATAAATTGCAAATTATGATGATTTTTTGTCAATAAAATGATATATGAAATACAACTCAACTATATCATAATATATATTTTTTTCATATAAATTTGAATAGTAAATAACATATATATATATATATATATATCTATATATATATGTAACAAGCTCATTTAGTAAATATTTATATAAATCATACTTAAAATATATTAAAGTTTAATAATTTAGGTATAAAATTATTAAAATATTTAAAAATTTTATCTTACTATCATAAAGCAATCAGTTTCTTATTATTTTATTTTAAATTTCTTAATTTTTTTTGGCATTTTATCATAATAAAATTTAAATTATACTTATTTTATCTCTTCTATACTAAATGAGCTGATTCAAAATAATAAAATAAAGCTCAAGTTCAGAACTCCATAAATCAATCAATTTGAAGTTCAAGGGTGATTTGAGATCGACTCATTTACATCCCTAGCAACAAGTTAAGCTTTTGAAATTCCTAGAGGTCATTTGGGATCACTTTTGTTTTTTATTTTCTATTTTGTTGTATTTTTTTGTTTTGTTTATATTTTGCTTGATAATAAACTTATTTGATTGTACTTGTTGTTTTTAAAAACAGTCAAAATATTTTTTAGATATTTTTATTATTCTTAAAAATAATGTTATTTATTTTTGAAAACAAAAATAAAACTACATAAAAAAATACTCTAAACAAACATATTTTTAAAAACAACATAAAAATAAAAACAAAAAATAAAAAAACAAAATTGATCCCAAACAGTCTCTTAATTTATACCCACTAGTAAACTTTCTCTCATAATGTGAACACTTTGGCATTCATCTTCTCTATGTGGAAAAGAATCAAACTATAAAAAGAGTTTTTATATTTAATTTAATTTTCAGAGAAAATGAAATATTTTTAATTTATTTCATAATCATGTCCTTGAATGATGCTCTTATGTGTAGTCCATGTCAAATAATATATTGTCTACTTCATCTGTCCATTTGAAATAGTTATAATCATATTCAGATTGATTTTTGGGACATCTATAAAATTTTCTTCAACCATTATCATCTCTATGACAAGTATACACTGTATACTCTAAGTTACACTTATAGTAAATTTTACAAAGTCGAGCTTCAAGTTGAGGGAGCTTGAAATCATCTTCAATAATATGATTTAGTTGAATAGTAATTATGTTGAGCATGAGCTTTAGAAAAATTTCAAATAGTAATGACAAAAAAAAGTATTTGTGGGCTCATGAATTCTTACGACATACAATTTTCACATCTTAACACCTTTTGCAATTGGGGACTACATATTGGGTCGTTATTATGTTGATTCAAAATTTATTGGAAACCTTAATAAGAGGAGATATCTTACACGATATGTGTTTATTATTGACAGCTATACTATTAGTTGGAAGGCTACCTTGTAAATGATAGTGGCATTATCTACAACTAAAGCTGAGTACATGGCAATTACTGAAGTTGATAAAGAAGCTATTTGGTTGAAAGGTTTCTTTGGAGAGCTCAATGAATATTTAACAATCACTTTGATGTGTGATAGTCAAAGTGCTATTTTTTTTCTCTAAAATCACATGTTTCATGAGAGAACTAAAATTGATGTTCATTAACACCTTTTATGAAATTATTGCTTGTGGTGATATTATTGTGAGCAAGAAAAGCACTCATGATAATTATGCTTATATGATGATTAAGGCACTCCCAATTTCCAAGTGTAAGTATTTCTTAGATAGTTAGTATTCATTGTTGATTTTTGGAGTTCTGTGGAAGAGATGATAATGTTTTATCAAAGATTAAAATTTTAATCTACAATTATATATATCAGCCCGCTTCTCTAGTGAAAGGCTTTTATTGACACATTTGTTCTTCTTAATTTGATTAGAAGTTGAACTATTGATGCAACTCTTCGTAGACTAAAACTCCAAGTTAGCATATCGTCCATTGGCAATGACCATCTATTAATTTTACATGATTATAAGCTTCACCTCTTTTTCTCCTTTTTATTGTTTTTTCTAATATTTTGTGTAAATTATTAAATTTCAAAGAAAACATGCATGCTAGGATATTTAAATAGGATTTTTTTCTTAATTTTCTTTTAAGTTTTTTGAGATAAGTGTGTATTTTTTTGAAGTGCATATTGTTGCATGTTAGGATATTCACATCAAAAGAAAGAAAAGATTTAAAGTTTTAGCTTTATATGAAAATTCAGCTCATACACAAATACATGAAGAGTTGTAAGAGATATCGAGTTTTTACAAAAATAAAACCCTAAATAAAAATACCATAGGACTTAGCTTAGCTAAAATGATTTCACTAACACATATCAACAATTTTAATTATTGCCCTTTTTCATAATTGAGGAAGTTCTTGATATGATTTAATAGACATAAATTATAATGGATTGATTTTATCTGAAAAACTTTGAAGTATTATAATTTCCTTCAAAGAAATCATTTGTGATCTATTTGAGTATTTTTCTTTGAGGAGAGAGGATTAGAGAACAAGAAGTCCAATATAAACATTTGTTTAAAAAATCAAACTTGGTGTTGATGACGTACATCGACTGTATTAGTGAATGCATACATTATTGTTGGTGATGCCATCCAATGAAGTCGGTAAGTGTTGATATTGATTTTGATTATTTTCATGAACTATATAAGTGATGGTGTACATAAATGTTTTGCTTTAGCTGCAAAGACAATGGTGTGTGTTGATGATATACATCAATCTTATGATTGTGGGCAAAGAAGTTAGACCAACAATAATGTTTAAGATACCTTAGTCAAAAGATCATCAATTAGGTGGTGGAGAATAAGAGATCGTAGTTAAGTAATTGTAGTTTAGAAACCATAGTCAAGCATAATAGTTGAAAAAGATAGTTATGATATCATACTCAAGTGATGGTGGTAAGGATATCATAAATGGGAGATGGTGACCAAGATACCTTGTATAGGAGATGGTGGTAAATTAGGTGACCATGGTTAGAACCATAACTAAGTGATAGTCACCACCGCCCAGTGATGGTGGTTGAACATACCGAGCAATAGTGGTCAAGAGACTATAATTAAGTGATAGTAATCACGAGATCATAGATGGATGATAGTGGTAGAAAAACTATAGGTGAGCAATGGTAGTCGAATGACTATAAATGAGTGATAATATTTAGAGTTTGTAATTGAGAAATGTTGGTTTAAAGACCATAGAAAGATGGCATTGATCACCATGGTCTTTATGGTCTTCAATCATAAGCAATGATAGTTGATGATGATCAAGTGATCATAGTTAAGCAAATGGTTGAATGATAATGCTACAATGATGGTAAGTATAAAACATGTGATGGTGGATTGAAGATCATTAGTGGTGAAGGTGATTGGGAGATCGGAGATAGTGGTATCCAAGAGACCTTAGCCTAATGAAAATGGCCACAAGCAGTATGATAGCTCCAAGACTACAAGCGCAAGTGCAACAATAATAATAGTAGTTCGAGATATTATTCTTGTGATAGCAATCAAGAGCTCATGGCAATAGTAGTCAAGCAAATATAATCGATATAGGTAGAACGATCATTGATGGATAATTATATCATGAGATCATTGATAAATGATGATTGATATGACATGATATGGTTTGAAGGAAATGATCGGTGGTGGAAATTTTGTGATAGTGGCCACAATCATTAATGATAGTCTGATGACTAGAAGGTCAGGCAGTGGTATGATGGTGATAGTCAAGAATTCTAGTACTTTTCCTCTACTTATGCTAACAAATTGGTTAGCGCTTAGGCCGCTCTCTTATTACCCTTGTGAAAGTGTTTGATCGATATATTTATTGTCCTAGATATGATAAAAAGGGGAAAGGTTGTAAGAATTCTTCAAGGAACAAAGGCTTTAGAATGGAAAATAGATAGCTAATGAATTTATAGATTTGTTAGATGCGCTACGTCTCTTTCTTAAGTGGGGTGGCTAAAAGATGCAACAGGCATTGGTCAAGATATTGTGCCCATCAAAAGATACATTTATGATATTTATTATCATTAATTATGTGATCGACAAATATGTTAAAGCATGTTAGCATTGATGAGTGTATCGATGCTCGACACAAAGTCACGGTTAAAAGTTGTCTTTTGTTAAATGACTCCACTTTTTTTGAATGACTTTTTGACTGCAGGATGCTACGCTAATCAATTAGTGTATTTTTTTGGGAACATTACATAGTTCTGAATTTTTTTTGATGACGCCTCAACGCGTGATGTTGATTTCAGACCCAAGCTGTCCCCGCAGTCTTGAGGCCTAAATTTCTACCTTATAGTGTTGCAATGCTGATTTCATGAGATGATTCCTCTTTAGCTTTTCTTTCTAGCATCGCTACCTCTTTACTTAGGAATTGCTTTTCTAGTTGAGGTGTTGCCCACCAAAGTTAAGAATAAAATATATTGCAAATGCAAACATTAAATTTATTAAACAACATCTAAATCTTATCTAACATTCCAAAGGGATATAAGTCTAATACATGTTCATCATGAACTTTCCTAAACCATATCCGACATTCCAAAGGGATGGGAGTCATACATTCATACAAACACCCCTATAATTCGACACTTCAAAGGGAGGTAAGTCCAACTCATCTGCTATGCTAATATTTAAATCTTATATGGCATTTCAAAATGATATAAATCCAATCTACATGTTCACCATGTGAACTTTCCTAAACCCTATCCGCATTCCAAAGGGATATACGTTCAATCCATGCGCTATGAACACACACACCTATATAATTTTGACACAAAGGGTGGTAAGTCCAACTCATAACTCATATGTCATATGTGAACTATAAATTAGTGACACCCATGTAGGAAAGTCCAACTCATATGTTCGCCAAACATCTAAATATTATTTGGCATTCCAAAGGGATATATCTAATGTTCACCATGCAAATTTTCCTAAACCCTATCTAGCATTCCAAAGGGATGTAAGTACAATCCATGCTCACTCTGAGATGCCAAAGGTAAGTCCAAGTTATATGTTCGCTATGCAAACTATAAATTCTACATGACACTCGAAAAGAAGAAAAGTGCAACTCATATGTTAGCTAACATACCAAAGGGATGTAAGTCCAATCTATGTTTGCAATGCAAACATCAATACCAATCCAAAATTATGGCATTCCACAGGGATATAAGTCCAATCTACATGTTTTTGCGCATCACCCATGGTCGCACATTCCAAAGGGATGTAAGTATAATCCATATGTTATTGTGTGAATACCCTCATAATTATGGCAATGAAGTCATATGCTGCGATGCAAGTGCAACCTAAATTCATACTAACATTCTAAAGTGATGTAAGTCCAACTTAAATCTTATCCTGACATTCCAAAGGGAAGTAAGTCAATGACTTTCTAATCATAAGTTCCACCTGTGCTTGTAATGTAAGCACCACCAATAGCTTTCCAATGGGTGTAAGCCCAACCTAACCTATGTTTTCCATACAAACATATAATTTTATATGGATGTAAGTCCTACATACATACACAATACACTTTAATAAACACTTATAATTAAAGTCTAACTTAAATACTTGCACTCACGTAACACTTGCACTACAACACTAGTCGTGATATTGAGATGAGACAACTTATTGCTAATTAGACTTTTGGATATTACCTCCTCTGATGTTGGTAGATCGAATAACAAATTCGAGATGAAACTATCGGATCTTGATGGGACTACTCATTTTTCTTTTAGCATCCACACCACACTACTAAATATCAATTTATATGATTTATATTTATTTTCAACCTTAATCAAGAGTGTTTTCTGTACTATGGATGCTTACGCTCATAAGTAGAACTCGATCTAAATAAACTCAACATAATAGGAGAAATCGAATATAAATCATTCAAACTCATGAAGAACGAACTCCCTAAACATCCTATAAAGATGACAAGATTTTAAAGTTATTTTTCGATCGTTCTTCTCAAAGAAGTGGGCCTTCTTTGTCGTAGTTTATTGCTACTTCTATTGAGGTTCAAGCTTTATATGATGATGAAGAACCTCTTGATGATTCATCGATTCAAAGGTAAGTTGATTTATCTAATCTACTAAATTTAACATCTCATTTTCCATTGAAAGGGTTAGTCAACACATGTAAAATCCAATAAAAAAGCATTGAAAAGTATATCGAAAGTATTGAAAAGTTGCTAAATATTACATTTGAGCATCAATATTGAATCATTTTCAAGTTGATTATGATGGTCAATTAAAGGCAAGTCTACCTGATATGATATTTTACTGGAGAAATTTGTTAGAAAAGCAATAAAAAGATTATGTAGCCATTTCTAGTGTTGATACTTAGTTATAGCCATTATGTGTGAAATTTTTTATAAGAGCATGATTTTCTTATTATTCCATGATTCTATATTGTGTCATTTGATTATCATCTATATTTCTAATGCTTTTTCTTTAATATAGCTTTTACTCATTTGCCTTAAAAAATAAAGGAGGCACAGAGAAAACTATAATTTATCAATGACACATATTAGTGGAAAAGTGAGAAAACTATAATTATTAAAATAGTTTCTTCTTTGTTCTTTATCATAGCATTTTAGTATCTTTTCACAACAAATATGACTTTAATTTGATTGGACGTTATGCCATTTTCCAAACCTTGATTATCACTTAACTATACTAGTGTTAAAGCAATTAAACTTACATAACCATTCATGTCATTTTACCCATGAGGATCCCATGCAACAGTGTGATGTTATAAAATTCTTGATATATTTGTTCAAAAATGATGGTGCATTTCCTATTGCCTTTGAGTGTTTCTTTTGTATCATTGTCCTAAAAACTCGATTTTGGGGCCTAAAATTGGTTAGTTTTGCCATTAGTATTTGGGAATTCATTTATGCACCTATTATACTCATTGTTATCTTAACTGACTTGTAGTCATTCCTCTGGGGCAGTTCTTCCTTTCTATTCCATGTTTGTGGAAGTCTAAGAGCTTTGAGAGAGAATGATAGGGGGTGCAAAAATGCAATCAAGGCCATTCTTCATTTTAGTTACGTTTTGAGGAATCTAGGTGGGAAGCTGCGTTCTAGTTTTGTTTTGAGGAATCTATGATGTGAAGCTGTATTTCCAACCTAACCTAGCTATCTGCAGTGGCACCTAGAAAATTGAGATTTGATTTTTGTAAAATAAAAAAAAAATTGCATACCCACTCGCTTTATATAGTGGTTTCCTGCTCCATCACAACTTTTCATAAGTAGCTATCCCAAATAGACTTAAATTGTTAACATCCATGTGAAAAATCTCATCATATCAAAATTTGGAAGATTTTTCAAATTATTTTGCTTTCCATTTTGCTTACTATTTTACGTCATCATCTTAGCGGCCTATTGGGTAGCTTAATAGCTCCGGTCATAATTCCTATTAAGTTATATGTGCATTTTATAGTCTTAAGTAAATCATTTACATAACATTAAGCTACATAATGATCATTTACGTTAATTAATATGCATGCATGTGTAGAGTTGACAATGAGTTGAGCTAATTGTAGATCTTTTTCCTCGATAACATACCTAAAATTGATTTCAAAATTTTGCTGTTTGATTTCTTGTTTATGAAGATTTTTTTTTCACAACAAAATTCAATTCCCCTCATTTGTTTTGTCACATTAATGTCATCTATTTAAGATAAGAGATAGTTGGAGTTGCATCTATTTAAGATAAGATGTTGAAAAATTTATATAGTTTTGAGTTTATATTGAGGGTAGAAAATGCACTAATAAGATAGTGGATAAAATTTGTATGTAAAGATTATGAAAGATAATAGGCATGCTGAAGATTGCATTAAAAAAATTTGCACAATAGAGTTAACATCTCATAGAGTAGTTATTATACAAGAATATTTATTGGTATTCGTAAAGGCAAGCTAAAGGAGTTAGAATAACATTAAATATGAAAATGATAATGTGATGATGATGCAAAATCTCTTTTATAAATGTTTTTTTCCATTAACAAGCATTGAGCTTTGAAATTGTTCTTGAACTATCATGCACTTATCATCATCTTACATTCATTTTAGATGGATAAGTGATCAACAAATGTAGGTGTTAATCCCGTGAAAATGTATACATTATTTTATGGTTGGATAATAAAGATCGGGGAAGGTATGTTATATAAACTCATACTTTAATTTTTTTACTACTACTTGTGGAATGGTTTCATGCTTATTATTATTTTATATAAGTCTTATAACAATACTAGGTTGTGGGGATACAAATTTAGTCATTTGTATGTATGACCTAACATGGATATCTTTGTGTCATGATGACCCGTTTGGAAGTACCAAGTAGTAAGATGGGAATATCGATTAGATGAAAATTTTAAAATTTTAGTTTCTAACATTTACTAATAATAAGATAATTTTTATGCATTTTTTAATGAAAAATCAATAATGGAAGATAATATGTGCTAAATTAAGTAATTAAATTATATATTATATATATAATATATATATATATATATATATATATATATATATATATATATTGTATTTTTTGTGGTTATTTAATTACATTTTTTTTTTCTTTCAAATTTACAAATATTATTTAATTAATTTCTGCTTTTAATTTTATAAAAAATAATTTAATTTATTATATATTATTATTAATATTATTATATTTTTATTATTATTATTATTATTATTATTATTATTATTATTATTATTATTATTATTATATTTAAGTTAAAAATATTATAATAATTAAACTATAATCTTTCCAATTGTAAAAATTATGACTAATTTTCTAAATTTAAAGTCTTAATATTTCTAAAATTAATTGTCAAAAATATAAGTTTTGAATTAAAATTAATTTTGAATTTCTGATTCATATTCTTGAACAAATATTTATCTTTTCTGCAAAATTATCAATTAAGCTCTTCTTGTTATACTCTTCTCATCCACAACGAAACCCTAACCTTTTCTTATTAAAAATAAAAAATCTAAAGTTTTATTTTAGAAGAAAAAAAGTTATAACATCTAGGTGATTAGAGATTGTGAATATGAAGAGAAAAAAAGATAATGAATCCTTCGAGTTTGATATGAGCTTCTAATGTTCTCAACAAGCTTTTTTTCATCCCTCGCTTTCCCCATTTTGGAAAGTCTTAGAGATCTTCGCTTTTGTAAAATTCATATCTATTTAGATGTAAATTTTATTATTTATTTTGCCTTAGGAAGTTGTAAAAAAATCAATATCTGCTATGTTCAAAATTTGTTTAGATATGTAGGCTTCTTCTGTCATGTCCCAACAAATATGTGTTAAATTTATGAATGCTCTCCATTCATATCCATTAAATGTTGCATGACTTGTGAAGTTTATTTTTGTTAAAACACTTTTTATTGCTTAATTTTAAATTTTTAATTTTACTCATATTAACAACATTTTTAACAACTAATTTGATAAACAGTCCATTTCAATTGAATTCTAAGTGCTAAAAGCACACAAGTAAGATAACAAGAGATAAATTGATATTTTTTTTCAATAATAATTAGCTTGTTTGCTTACATATCTTGAAAATTGAATTAAATAATATAGTATGAGTTTTGAATTAACAATTATAACTGATTGCAGCAGAGATGAATAAAAAATTATTGTGAATAAATTGATTAAACCAAAATATGACTGAGATGAACAAAGTAATTCATTATCTGTTAATTTAATAATTACTAAAAGTTGTTTCTTAAGAAACATCAAATGCAATTTAATGTAATGTTGTGCAAATGGATTGTATTAAACATCAAGTAGTTAGTAGCATGAATTTTTAAAATTAGATTTTTTTTAATCATAATTTTATTTATACTTTTATAATAAATATTTTTGATTTTATGAGAAAATAATTTTGATTTGAAATGTAAATTTTAAATGATTTAATTTATAAATGCTTTTTATTGGTATTTTCATAATTTGAATAATATTGATTGTCAAAGTATTTGAGTAAAATTAGATTTTAATGGTGCTTTAGTTGTGATTTGATTATTGTTGTATCTTATATGTGACTCAAATGATAAAAATCATTATCGAGTATGAGATTTGATTCATATGAAAATCTTATATTGTAGATCATTTTCAATATTTACAAAATTAGTATATTTTAATAATTTTCAATTTACTAAACTATATCACAAAATGTTGCTAGTTTATCCAGTGTTTTATTCATTTAATACTGTTCTGAATAATGGAATGGACTTTTTATTTAATTCAACTGGCTGTAATTCATCATATATGTAAGTATGTATGTATGCATATATGTATGGATATAATATAATCAAGAGAGAAAGATGCATATATTATAAGATGGCAGAAAGTGATTAAAAAAGAATTTAAGAGAGCAATAATTTTATTGTTCTTACTTGAAACAGCATAAGATAAACCTCTTACATAGAACGCTTTCAAAAGGAAATATTTTTCACAAGAAAAAATATGGAAGCTGAAGTACTGAGAAATTGATTTCTAATTTTATTAATATTGATCTTTATAATTAATTAAAGATAATTAATTTGAATTAATAAAGAAGACTGATTTGTAATCATGTGTGAATTGATCCATTCATCTCATAAGAACCATATAAGTGTCACAATAACCAGAATGCTAATGTCGACACCATGAAAAAAAAAAAAAAACTTCTTTAAAGTCATGATGAAAATTAACTGTAAATTTATAGGCTAACAGATTTGATTCATTTTTCTCCAATATCACATGCCATGATTATTTAATGTCATTGTAATTACATTAATGGACTTTATCAATGAGACCAGTCAAAGGGCTCATGTATTTACAATAGCAAAACAAAAATCTGAGCATTAAGATCTTTATAAATGTACGAAATATGAAGAATATATATGCATATATATATATATATATATATATATATATATATATATATATATATATATATATACAGCAAAGTTGGATCATGTATACTTACAAGAGGGACAAAACAAAATATGAGCTTTGCGTGACGGGATCTTTCTCCATAAATGTACAAGGAATTTTTCTCAGAAAGAGTCAATTTATTTATTATTTATTAGACTTTCAGCAAATTTTATCTTAAATATCTGACCATTTATATACACAAGCTTTAATTGAATTATGTAACCTCCATCAAGGATTGCAGTCAATGAATAACTTCCTTCTCATTAATATATCTACATAATATATGATTTATAGGAAAGTGAAAGAAATTTAAGAGATTATGATTATCAATATATCTTTATCTTTATTTACATATTTGATTCATATGTCTTTGACAAAATCTCTACATTAAATATTTTATGTATACATATCATACAATTCTAATGTATTTATATATCTAATAAAAATTTTAAATTTTTATATATATATATATATATATACATATATATATATATATATCTTCCTATGATTATAGGTTTATGATGTTTTATAAAGATTTATAAATCTATTTTAGATTTAAATCTTTTACAAAAAATATTTCTCTATTAGAAAATTTTATAATCTATTAATGAGAAAATTTTATTAATAATCAAAAATTTTATGATGTTTATAATATATTATTAAAATTATTGTTATTGAAAGCTAATGAAAGCTATACAAAATTGGAGTTAATATGTTGAACTTAATGAAAGCTATAAAAAAATTTATTTATCATGATCATATACTAGCATTTAATTATGATTTGTACTTTATTTGCTAAAATTATGCATTTAATGGAGCAATTAATTTGCCTCTATATTTTTTTAGGTTCAGATTCAACATGAAAACAACCTTTTACAAATCTCTCTTTATGATTAAACTACAAAATTTTAAATTTTATATGTTATAATATACAAATGTTTATAATCTAAGAACAACAATAAGAGTAATAAATTTTATTAAACTATCATTGTTATTATTATTATTATTATTATTATTATTATTATTATTGTTGTTGTTATTGTTGTTGTTGTTGTTGTTATTATTATTATTATTATTATTATTATTATTATTATTATTATTATTATTATTATTGTTTATGTTATATTATTATTATTATTTTTTCTTTTAGCGTTGTTAACAAATTCTTATTAAATAAATTTTCAGGTCATTTTAATTTGACAACCTAGTATTACATGCTTAATGATTAATTTCAAATAACATAATAATAATAATAATGAGTCAAACATTGCGTTTCATGTTATTCTATGATGGTGAATTGGATTTACCAAATGAATTTGCACTTATGTATTCTAGCGGCCGTCGTCAGCCAATTCGTATCGCAACACAATTATGACTGACTACAGTGCAAAGTTATTCATGCTCTTAAAATTAATCCAAGGAGGAATAGTATCTCTATTATATGCAGATTTTTTGTCAGTGAAGATTTTATTACAATGCATGTTGAGAACGATGACGTCATAGAATATGTTCTCATAGAGGCTTCAAAGTAAATCATAATTTTTACATCCAAATGGAAATCATTATTGATATCGGACCCGCATGAACATAATGCTCGAGACAGGACCCTCATCACGGTATGCTACACTTGAATTCATTGAGTTATCTAGACTAGAACTCATGTACATTTAGGCTTACACATAAGTCTAAAATAATTCAATCATTTTTAATTAATATTAACAATATAGTTCGGTGTTCCATTCAGTCTGTACAACATCATGATTTAGTTGATTCCACTCGTATAAGGGATGACGAACGAATTATGCTGCATAGGGATGAGTATGAGATGATGGATAGTGGCAAGTGACAATAATAATGACGATAGAATATATGCACCAGAAATGGAGCCAACTAAAATAATGGGTGACTTCCAACACACTCTATAGTTAATGTAAAAATCTAGAATCTATGATGACTTCCAACGGGGTATGTATGAACTTGTCATACAACCAGAAATGAGATGAGAGCGTGTTAGTGTAATAAGAGATTTAAACATATTGTCCAAGGACTTATTCTATAGAATTGCTAAAGAATATGATATTCCAAACCAAATCGTTTTACAATGTGCAGTGAATGGGTTGTCCATAGTAAATAATGTTGAATATTGTTGTATTAATTTAACTGAAACTCATTTTTCCATTAAAGGTGTTCAGCACAGTTACTCGTTTAGACCTTGTCAGTGGTGTTTAAATCTCATTAAAAGTAAGAGGTTAGCGGGATCATAGAAAATTTCAACGATCAGTGATACACACACTTGTGCATGTAGAATTTTGGTAGGTGGTCACCGACGGTGGACTTCCAAATTCATATGCTATTACATTCTACCGATCATTCGTCATCAAATAGACTTGAAGCCTAGGGAGATAATAGGACAAATAGAAGTTAAATTTAACGTATGCATTTTATATATGAAAGCTTGGGATGCAAGGAGGAAAGCTATACAAACTATTTTTAGTAGTTGGGAGGAATCATATCATTCATAAGCTGATGAATGATATTTGTTATGCTATGAGGAGTTCAATATATCGAATATAATATAATAGCACAAACTATTTTCAACGATTATTTTACAACCGACATATGCATGACATTAGGAATGTGAAGCAAGAAGTATATGATTGGTTGATCGCCTGAGATATCACTAGGTGGACTTTGTTATAGGATACTAGAATTCGTGTTAATGACACCTAACACAGTAGAATGCTTTAATGGAGTCCTTCATTGAGCTAGAGGCCTACCCATATAAGCTTTGACTTGTTCAATTTATTACAACATTATTTCTTAGACATATATACGGTGTACAAAAGCAAATTATGTCAAATGAGTCACCCATCACTTTGTGAATTAGATATACCTTGCAAAGATTTGAGAGTGAGGTGAGGAGGTTTCCTGTTCAAACTTGTATTAACTTCCATAAGTATGAAGTATTTGACTTTAGCTATCGATCATTTTGTGTAGACCCACATTAAAGAGTTGTGTTGTGGTAAATTGCAAGCATACCATATACCATGTGCACACATCATAGCTATAAGGTCTGACATGTCGATCACCTCCCATATGTTTCATAGCATTACTCTGTAAAGGCCTTTAGGAACACATATACAGTTGAGTTTCACATCATTTCTGAATGATCTACATGTCCTGAATTTGATACCAGTTATGGAATCATTGAGCTTACAACACCAAATTTTAGATGTAGGACTGGGAGGCCATGAAGTAAAAGGTTCACAAATACAATTGATGAATGGTAACATAAAGTAATCGAATATGCATCTTATGTCATAGTTTAGATTGTTTAAATTACCCATTATCACTATAAGTCTTTTAGTAACTTGATTGAGTTTTTAACTTAGTATTATGTTCACTTCTTACTTTAGATTAGTTCTAATCACTATGAAGAGAAGAAAGAGACTTTACTCTTTCGTCCATATCCTAAGTTGATTTCCAAGATAGATTACTATTATGCTAACTTTCTTAATGTAACCATTTATGAATTTTATTTTAGCCTAAGTTTAGATTAATCTTAATGAATCTTATCCATACATGAAAGCATCTTAAGACCAATGAAATTAAGCCACCATAACATGAGTAATACTCAAATACTTTCTTTCATTATCAATAACATTCACATTCTTTTTTTTAGCTTATTCAATATTTGATTTAGTATATATATACATGTAATGTTCTCATATTTGTTTACACACTTAATGAATGTTGATGCATGAATTTAATAGAAAAAGAGGTTTCATCTCATATTTAAGCATATGCAAACATGTATATGAAATTTAATCAAGTAATGTGTTATTGTTAAATGGGAGTGAGATTATTTAAAACCTCTTTGGGGCTACTTAAAGTTATTCGAATGTTCATGTTATATACTTGCAATTTAAATACACATGAACATATACATAAACATAGAAATTAAATCATGAAAAGGGTTCTATATAAATATCTTTTACTTATGAAAAGCTTAATGGAAAATAGAGGATTTCACTTTATATTCTAATATATACATGCACATAAATTAAATTAAGCAAGTGCATTCCATTGTTAAACCACGAGAGAGATTATCTAATACCTCCTTGGGGCTACTTAAAACCTCAGATATTCGTAATAACAATATACTTGTCAATTCAAATACATGAATACATAAGTATAAATATATGAATAAAATTATCAATTGACATCTTTTATTACAAGTAAATGAACATTTCATTTTCACATAATTAGTTATTTATAATAAGCATTGATTTAAAATTCATAATTAACAAATAGTTTCAAAATAGCTTAAGATTTACTAATAATATGATAGCCACACCATATGATAATATTTATCTAATTCATGCAATTTAAATGCCATCATATTCTCTTAACTTTTAAACATAAATACATTAAGCACATGACATGTACATTTTATACTAATTGAAAGGAAGTAATTGAATACCATCACACAACATGCTTGATTTCATTAGAACCTAAGGACAATCAAGTTAGATAAATATCTCTTAAATCTAATCAAAGTTTATTTAAGTTGTTGAAACTTAAATACAAGAAATAATAGTTATTGTTCAACCCATATCCATGTTTGTTTGTTAATAAATTAAAAAAAATTTAAGTGGCTTTTATGAATTAATTAATTTTGGCCTATTAATAATTTATTTAATTACCCTATAAAACTCTCTTAATTTGATTAATTATTAAGCAAGAGCTCACAGATCATGATGCTATGCTTGAAAAATAAAATTTGCAATATCCTAAGAATTCTAATGCAATTAAGCTCATGTTTAATAAATAATTAAATTAAGAAGATTAAGCTAATTACTTTATAATTCCCCACACCAATGAAGAATCATAATTTTATTGAAAATCCTTATACTAACTAAGCACATAAGGAGGGTCAATTAAAACTATTTTATTAAATGAGTTAATTATGATGGTTCATATTTAAATTTCATCTAACCATTTAATTAATTAATTAAGCACCTTGTGGGCTCAAAATTCACCGACCTCGACAATATTTTGATATTGAGGATTTGAAGCGGTGTAATTTTAGAATACAGATAAAATAGTAGATATGACACTACTCAGAGATTTGGCCCTCATTTTGTGAGGACTTTAGATCTAGTTCCAGGTTTCCTATAGATGCAAGCCCCTATAGTTAATTACCCCTCCCAATGAGTGAGAGAGAACTTTCGATTAAGGCTAGTCATTAAATCACTTAATGCATAGTGTATAGTAGCATCATGTAGAGTTTTAAGAATTTAGATTATGAAATTCATCATTTTATCTTAAACCGGATGGTTGGGGGAATGATGATGTGTCCGATCTAGCTCCCATGGTTCTATCATCCCTTATGTTGTGGTCCACTAGTCCTGTGACCAACCCACCGGGTCAGAACACATGGGTTACGTCATCCAAAAAATTCTTGTGGACATAGGGTGGTGTTTTTCTAAGGAGACAATCTTAAGTCTACTTTAGACATAGTTTGTTTTGCTATCAAGTATACCCTATGATTCACTCAAAGGTAGAGCCATTGGGGAGCATACAATTGATCATAATATAATGCCTCTCAAACCACCCGAATGGAGGACTCATCATAATTGCTTTATCTATGGAGCCTACTGGCCAAGCCACATAGTTAGAGGACATGGGTCACGTCCATACTGGCGTGAGATTGATTGAGAGTGAACATAGTATAATACTTGATTTGATTAGCTCTTTGTGAGCTAGAGTTTTTTAATTTGTCACCACGAGTCTAGAAGGTGGATAGATTGAATTGGTTTTAAGTTTTTAATGATTGAGTTTCATTAAAGTAGATTGAGATTTGATTTAGGTTAAATTGATTAGAAAAATTGATTAATTTGAATATATTTAAGAGCTTTAGATCTTGTCAACTTTGTTTAGTCGCTAATAGAATTAGATCTACTATCACACGTAATCAGTTTCGGATATTTCACTATTTGAAACTCTTAATTTTTTTGTTTTTGTTAATCTACCCAAGACTAAACCGGAAATAACCAAGATCCTCGAGACACTTTAATTTAAACATTCAACGAGTGTCAGGGTGTATAGTAATTTTAAGTAATTTTATTTGAATTATGATTGATTTTGTATTTTATTTTTTTAAATTTGCATGCCTTTTCATTAAAATTTGCACTTGAAATCTCTATGTCCGAGCACATGCAAGAATTTATAATTTTAGATAATTTCACTTAATTAGTGTTTTCATTAGTTTTAAAATTCACAATTAGAATAAAATCCCTCAATTTTTTATTAAAGGAAGCCCTAAGATTTTATAGATTTTGATTTAGTATCTTCTTCGCTTGTACAAAGAGTTGATTTGATGGCGATTGATGTTTTGAAGCTACTGGTTCAAAGGATAATTTAGTTTGTTATTTTAAAAAAAGATTTACCCCCTCAAAGTAATTCTCATTTTCCCCTCTTTTATTATTCAAACTCTTCTACATTCATTCTTTTTTTATTCAACTTCTATATTCATTTTCTCCCTCTTATTCTTTTGAAAGCAACCCACTACCTCTTTTAATTTCTATAAGGCCAAGAGGGAGTCTCCTATTCTATTATATTTGTTTGAAGGATTGAGTTAAGATATTTGATAGTAATAAACTTGGCTTTCAATCGATAAATTTTGTAAGTGTTTTTTACACTACTTTTTTATTTTATTTTACTTTATGAGTGATGTTATTTTACTTTTCCCTTTTTGTTTGACACTTGCTTAAAATTAAGTTTACATAGATTCTTGCATATTTTACTCTCCCATTTTTAAAGTCAAGATTTAATTTAGATTTAAAATGTGTATATGATATGATGCATCTCAAATTCAAAAACATACAAGGTTTTTCATTCGACATCTTGAAAACATTTTGTTAATTTAAAAAAAAATACAATAATATTCATTCATATTTTTTTTTTTAAGTCTATATAAAATTTGAAATCTAACATTAAGATAATTTAAATTAATATAGCTGTTATATAATTGTTTTTCATCTTGTCGCTCTTGATAAAGAGATTCAAACCTACAAAGCTTATATATATGTATTTTGAGTAGTATTTTATTAGTATTTAGTAGAAATTATGATTGTCAAGATATGTAAAAGCTCATTTGATCATCATATATGTTAATTTTGTAGAATCAATGGATTCCAATACTTGTAGAAGAATTTCCCTTTACTATTTGATTAATTATCATTTCAAATTTGCAAAATTTTGATTTGAAGGTGATTGAAAAATTCAACTTTTGAATGGATTTAATGGCCAATTAAGATAAATATTTGTCTAAAATATTTAAATATAGAGGATATTGAACTTAGGTTAAGAATCAAGTGAAGAGGAAAATACAATGTAAAAGCAAAGTACTATTAAGTTTCAAAAGATATCATATGTTTAGATGTGTTGAAGAAAGAGATTGAAGCATTTTGTTGGCTTAGGGAAAATTTTGAGTTATATTACCACATATTTGGAACATCAACAAAAGACTATATGTCTATCACTAATGTTGTAGAAGTGATGCAAATGACTACAAAGTCCAATGGAAGTGAGGGTGTTGAGATAGTAGTCATAACACAAGATGATAAAGAAGCTACTATATGTTGATAAGGTCAATAAGTTAGGGAGGATAAATGTAAAGACAGTATATGTATATCACTAATGATGTAAAGTGATGCAAATGACTACAAAGTGCAATGGAAGTGAGGTGAGCTAGTCAAAACACAATATGATGAAGAAGCTACTATATGTTGATAAGGTCAATAAGTTAGGGAGGGTAGTAACATGTAAGACAATTATCATTCAAGATCTATAATGAGGGATTTCTAATTACCCAAGTTGGATTTCAAAGATTTAGGGTCTATTTAGGGAAGTTGTAGCTATTGAAATATAGTGGTTGAGTTGTTGTAAAAGAACTTACTATTTAAGAAATTGTGATGGATATTACATTTTTATTTAAAAAAATTAGACCATACTTTTTAAATACACCACACTCTACTAGGTTAGGTTAGAAAATGCAATTTTTCCCTGATTCTTTAAAATGCAAATGTTACAGCTTAAATGACATTTGCATGCGATGCAAAAACACATCACCACTTTAAAAGCTTCATTAGCAGTAGGTGCTTCTATGATGCTTAAAGCTTCAACAAACTTTGAGATCTAATACTATTATGAAGAACTTTGGTGTGAAGAATAAATCTAGTAATAAATCTCAAGTCATTGATATTTATTTTTATTATGGACATCCTTAGAGTAATGAGAAATATAATGTGCAAATGGTGAATCTTTTGAGGTGCATAAATTAGAGCATACACATTTATGCTAACGTAAATAAAGAAGTAACAAACAAGCAACTTCTTCATGAGTAACTCAACAAATTGAAGAAATTATGAAAATAAATCTTGACATCTCTCCAAGGTAGATAAAAAAACTTATTTTATTGTTATCTCTAAAATACATAAAGTTTTGG
Organism: Cymbidium sinense; assembly: GCA_021442155.1. Taxonomy (NCBI): domain Eukaryota; kingdom Viridiplantae; phylum Streptophyta; class Magnoliopsida; order Asparagales; family Orchidaceae; genus Cymbidium; species Cymbidium sinense. The sequence continues at coordinate 66,787,378 of CM038224.1, read as the reverse complement.
CGATCAATGAAACAACCTCACAAGATCATTTTTGGATTGATTAATGATAATTATAGATATGTACTTGCATTTCAAGCATAACTTACTAATAACAACCCAAACTCGCAAAATTTATATACTTTAAGCATGCATGATTCATCTTTTATGCAGTTCCATGTTTGCTTCATGGTTTTCATCGATGGTTTCTTAGTAGGTTGTAGACATTTAATTGGTCTTGATGATTGTCATTTGAAGCCAAAGTACTTGGGTGTTTTATTATATATAAATTAATTGGATAGTAATATAGGACTATTCTCACTAGCAATTCTACTTGTTGAATTTGAGTCAAAAAAAACCTAGCAATAGTTTTTGGAAAATTTGGCAAAATAAATTGGCTTTGGGGTGCATCATTTAGAATTTATATCAAATATGGAGAAGGGGCTTGAAGATGAAATCAAACTACTAATTCCAGATGCAAAGCACAAGTTTTATTTATGTCACCTGTGGAAGAACTTGGAAATGTTCTTTCATTGTAGTGAGTCACATCATTCAAACCTTAGTGTGGTCAACAATTAATGCACACACTATTCATGAATTTGATTGTAAGATGTCTGAGTTATAGAATAATGTGTGCACATGTTCATTCTTACTTGTTAACTTTATTTTATAATTAGTGAAGGAGTAAATTTTTTGTCTTAGATTAAAAATTATTATAATACAAATAACATGGCAAAATCATTTAATTCATGGATTAGAGAAGCAAGGAGCAAGCCTGTGGTTGATTTGATTGATATGAATAGAAAGTACTTATGGAACAAAGTGTAGAAAGAAAGTTAAATTATTTTACATGAAATGAGGAGCCATATGTAGAGAATTACTTAAACGAAATAACTACTAGAAAAGAGAAATTTATTATACAAATCAATACCACATAAGGTCGACATTGAAGGGTGCTATGAAAGACATGAAGTTAATATAAAAGTAGATATAATTGCTTTAGAGTGTGACAAGTAATTATCCTATCAATGCACGCAACCGCTTTTATTAGAACCAAAGAGTACTCATGGTGGCATACTTATGTTGATGATAGTTAATATGTTGTTAGGTTGATGATATGTATAACATTATTTAATATTTCTTTAATAGATATTAATATTTTTAATTTGCTTTAGGTAAAAAAGGTATATGAAAGTTTCTACTTTTTTAGAAAAGGGTCAATGGAGCATAGATGATGACATTATTGTTGGAATACCTAATAGTTTGAGGCTTAGAAGAAGTCCTAAAAAGATGCATAAAACTTTTCTAGATAACAATGCCAACAAAAAAAGTAGAAATATTTATAAAGTGATCGTGATATCACAAAATAACTAAAAGCCCAAAGTCACAACTATTGAGTTTTAAGCCACATGTTACCTGAATAAACAAGCTACCTGTGAATTTAGAGTGAAATTGACTATTAGAAGGAAAGAAATACGTAAGGTCGACAAGTCATGTGGTGGTAGATGAGCATTAAAGAAAAACGCGATATTTTCTCAAATATTTTATTTTATATTTTATATAAGAATTGTTTCATATAGCAATTTTTTGCTTTTTATTGCTCATATAACAACCCACAAGGTATGTGCTAACGAGACAACTATAATTTACATATGTCAACTATAATTTTTTTGCAAGAATCAACTCTTATTTTACATAAACTCTTATCAAGGTCAAAGGTAGGTTTAGGTTTGGTCATATAGGATTGGTATCTTTGTTTCCAATCAATTTTGGTTAAGGTCAAATTTGGCTCAACATGACCCCTTTAGGTCAAGTTGGGTTTAAGGTCAATTGGGCTAGGTTGGGTCTAGTTGGCCAATTGAGGATTTGGTCAAGCTCAACAAGTGATTTGGAATGAACTTGACCCATTGGTTTCAATCAATTTGTCTTAGATCAAGTTTTGACATATTTTGACTTTTTAGGTCAAGTTGGGTCAAGTTGGGTTAAGTGGCCAATTGGGCTAGGTTAGGCTCAAATTTTGGCTTGGTCAAGTTCAAACATAGGTCATGAGTGAACTTAGATCAATGGTTTCAATCAATTTGGCCTATGGTGGATTTGGCTATGTTATGTTTCATTTTGGACTAAGTGTTGACTTGGTCAACTTTTAGGTTTGACTTGGATTGAACCAATTTGATTGATTGATCATCTCATGATGATTGTTGATCCTAATGAGAGGCAAATGTGAGTTTGATTCAATCCAGTTTGGTTAGGATTAGAATTTGGCTCATAAGGATATTTTAGGTCACTTTGGGTCAAGTGAGCCTAAGTGGGTCAAATGGCTTGGTCAAAGCTTGATTTGAACTTGATTGAACTTGTATATGGACTTATGATTGAAATATAAATCCATTTGCAAGTGGTTTGAGGTCAAATGTGTTTTGATTCATTTGACAATTTCATATTCCAAGAAAGAATATGAAATGATTTTGGCTTTGATTTTTGAATTGGATTTTGATTTGGTGATTGAAGTTTGTATTTATATATGAATTCATGATTGTAGGGTTGATTGAATCATGAAGAAAAATCAAGAGTTTGACTTGATTTGAAGTTGATTTGGCTAAGTTCAAGATTTTGACTTGATAGGCTTAGGTTGGATTTTGAGTGGATTTGAGTTTGATTTTTGGATTTTATTTTGATTGTTTAAATTTATATTTCATTTATATATGTGAATATAAATGAGAATACAAATGTATAATGAGAAAATTTCAAGGATTTGAAGTTATTTGATCATGATTTAGGCTAAGTCCATTAAAAGGGAATTTAAAGGACTTAGGAAAATTTTGGAGTTTTGGATTTGAATTTTTGAGTTTGGTTTGATTGATTTATATTTATATTTCATTTATATATATGTGAATATAAATGAGAATATAAATGATTTATAAGAAAATCTCATGAGCTTGAATTGATTTGATCATGATTTAGGCTAAGGCCATTAAAAGGGAATTTAAGGACTTAAGAAGGATTTTAAATTTGGAATTTAATTTTTGGATTTGATTTGATTGATTTATATTTATATATGTGAATATAAATAAGAATATAAATGAGTTATGAGAAAATCCCATGATTTTGATTTGATTTGATCATGATTTAAGCTAAGTCCATTAAAAGGAATTATAAAGGACTTAGGAAATTTTATGAATTGATTTTGAATTTTGAGTTTAGTTTGATTGGTTTGAATTTATACTTCATTTATATATATGAATATAAATGAGAATATAAATGAATTATAAGAAAATCTCATAATTTTTTTTTTGTTTTTTTTAATTTTTTTTTAATTTTTTTATTTTTAGAAAATCTCATAAATTCGATTTAATTTAGATCATGATTTAGGTTAAGTCCTTAAAGGTAAATTTAAGGACTTAGGAAATTTTTGGACTTAGGAATTTCATGGATTTCAATCATGGGTTTCAATCACATGGAGTTGATTTGAGTTTGGAGACAATCAAATAAGATTTATTTGGAGTTTGACTTGAAGGAAGGAAGGTGAAGAGTGGTTCAAGCTAAGGGTAGGGAAATTTTTCTAACACCCCTAAGACATGACCTATTCCTATGGCTAACTCTTCTAAGTCTCTAGGGCTAGGTTGAGTGTCCACCTAATCACTAGATGTGTCTTAAGACTAAGAAACTCTTAAAGTCTGAGAGAAGTCATATGCCTAAGATGGAGGGGTTGAGAGCTCATTCTAAAAATGAGGTCAACGGGGGGATATACTCCCCTCATTTCGATCCAAAATGGCACCATTCATAATCAGAGAGTTTCCAAGGAGAGTTTTGAAATCTCCAGAGCTCTCCCTAAGCCTCGTGAGTCTCCCCAACATCGGACTTTATGGTTCTGAAATAGGGCAACCTCATTTTCGACCCATATCCCTCAAATCTCCACCAAACTCACATTAATTTCACCCATGCACTCTGAACACTCCGTCAAGCAAGAACGAATCACCTCCCGAGCTCTATGACCACTAGAGGTTTGAGTTCGATCAATGTCAGCTTGCACATTGACGGTTCGTGGCCTTCTGAGCAAACGCCAAGGAATCCTCATGCATGCTAATCAGCAAGGCTTTGTCTTTACCAGTTGAAACTACCTCAGTTGATTTCGCTGCCAGTCTCTAGCTCCATCGAGGTAATTCCATTAAACTGTGATTTTGTGAAATTTTTCTATGCCTTTTTGAAGGAAATTGGTATGTCTTGCAAATTCAACCGGTATATCCCTTCGAATCTACCTCATGATGGTGTGGATTGAATCCAGAATCGATCTGAGCTAGTGTGAGCTCAAATCGAGCGACGGAAGGTGGATGGTGTCCATCTCTCATTGCTCGGGAGACGATGGATCACACACCATCCATTTCGTGTGATCAAAATGGATGGTCTTGATTATTCGCTAGATAAAATCCAAATAAACACTTATTTTGAAGGTATTTCAGAGAAGAATCATTTAAAATTAATACTAACTAATTTTTCATAATAATTAAGGCTTAATTAAGGTTTAATTTTAAACTTAATTAACTTAATTACCCTTTAATTACTTAAGTAATTGATCCTAAACTTTGTGTTTTAGTTTAATTGGATGACCTCTGCCTCCCATAATTTTCTTGGAATTTATAGCTTGGTTAATTAGAAGAATTGACTATTTAAAAACCCTAATTACTCTCTTAATTAATCTAATTGATTAATTAATCTTCAAATAGTAAAAAATTTATTAATTAAGCTAATCAACATCAATGAATGGGCAAGAGGAATGGGGTAAGGACCTTCCCCCTAAGTCCATTCCTCTTTAAATGAAAATTAATTAAAATAAGATTAATTAATAGTTTAATTAGTTAATTAAAATGACATTACATCAGATAATTAATAATGAAATTAAGGGTTCCTCTTTATGTGTTAAATAACATAAAAATCCTTAAGAAAATTATTATTAACCCATAAGACGCCTTGTTCTTAGATTGATCGTCGCACATCGACGGGCACCTTAGGTTGGCTTGTGTTTGCTATATTGACAGTGACCCACCCAGTGGATACACCACTTATGACAAATGTAAGCCTTCTACGCTTTCTCCTTGAGTCAGCCACCTTACACTTATAGGCTTTCGTTCAGGGATCAGGATAACGCTCCTAGCGACACCTCCCTTATGGGAACTCAAATTGGATCATGTCCTTGCGCCCCCATCTAGACATCACCCAGGTTGCTTTGAGATTGGACAATTCCCCTTTCATAGTAACCACCCTTGTGGTTGGAGAATTCAGACATGATGTGCGATTCTCCTTGGTCCAAATGCGAGAGATAGGTCTAGGCCAATATAACCCCTTCTTAGTGTGGTCCCTCACACACCAACAGGGTCGACGTAAACATATAAACAATATGCCCTTCTTGTAATTACTCTTTCATATTTCGGGTTGTACAAGGGTGGATATAGGCTACCCATCTTTTTCTTTTCGGGTTGTATGGCAGAGCCCAACCGCACCAGCCTCTTATTCTTTTATGGTAGTTATAAAATCGATTGATGATTTGTTTAGATTGCACATTAGAAATGGCATGCTTTTTCATAGTTTCTTATGATTGATGCTTTAATGTGTGGCCTAGATGTAGTAGGCTCTTAGGATAAAAATAATTTTTCTACCCAACTAATCATTGATAACTAAATTTTAAACAACTCATAATCTCATCATAAAGCTTGGGACATAAATAAGATAATTCAAAGATTTAGCAACCCCTTAGCTATATGATTGTTTGTGTCACATCATGCATGTATATTTCTTCTTTCTTGAATATGGGAGATCTCCGTCCTTACACGATAGGGGAATGTTTGACCTGTGAGGGCATCCCTAGTGGTGGACAATACCCTCCCACTAATTAGGCTAATAATCTACTTCATCATGTATTCAAGCATATAAAAATCCCAAAGCCTTTGTCAAAAATGACTTGTCAAAATGAAATAAAATTTGAAAATATTTTGCATTTGTAGATTAAATAATATACTCATACAACTCATGCTCTAGTCTCTTAAGGAGTGAGTTTAGAGTTTTAGTCTCTTTCCAATTAAATAACCACCCTAGCTATCTTGTAATTCATAAAGACCAGACTACATGGTTTTGAAAATTGTAGGAGGAGTTAGTCGGCCACCCAGTGATGTTATAAGTCTAGAAGTTGGACGGTTTATCCTCTCTTGTGGAGGTAAACCCTTATCTTCCCTTGTCACTTAGATTTAGGTAGTGCTTTAGCTCATGCTATAGATCCCTAGATTTAGGATCTGAGATAGCTATTTTTCTCCTGCTACAAGCATAAATCCTCACGCTTTAGGCATTCCCACAACCTTGTGTTGGTGGATTATAAGCCCTAAATAATAAAATTCAACTCAAATAAATAAGTCTCTTCACTTTGAAACATATAAAGCCCAATTATAGGATAGATTGGAATGCTCACTAGCTAGTATCATGAGCATTTTCTACTTCCTCTCTTTGGATTCCAAAAATAAGTCTTCTCCTTGAACTTTCCCAATTGATTTTCCAAACATAACCAATCCTTTAATAGTCTATCCTTGAAATCTTTGGAGATGATAATTGTCAACTTTAATCGAGAATATTTTTATTGAATTTCTTTCCATAGGATGTAATTAACTATGATGGCTTGCCTCCATAGGGAACTTAAGAACTTGATTTAATATAAACCTTATTTTATTCATCAATGTAAAGCAAGGGAAAAATCTTTGGTATATTCAAAGACCCATCATGCTTTTGGAGTCTTTATTAGGTGATTAGGTTCATTAAAGGGTGATCCCTCTATCTTTTGAGATAGTACATCTATTGACCTCACTTTTGGAGTGAGCTCTCAACTTCTTCATCCTAGGCATAAGGACTCCTCTAGACACTAAGAGTTCCTTAGTCTTAAGATACTTTTAGTGATTAAGTGAACACTTAACCTAACCCTAGAGACTTAGAAGAGTTAGCCATAGGAATGGGTTACTTGCCTACCCTATAGCTTGAACCAAATCCTTACTTCCCTCTTTCAAATCAAACTTCAAATTCAAATCAACCTCAAACTAACTTCAAATCAAACCCTTAAATAAATTTCAACTCCCATTTTCTCAAATCTTCAATCAAATCCAAAGTTTTTCTAAGCCCTTTGATTTCATCTTATGGACTTAGCTCAAATCAAATCTCAATTCAATTTCAACTTAATTGATTTTCTCAAATCATGAATCAACCCCAAATCCAATCTTAAATTAAATCCAAAACCTTTATAGGCCCTTCGATTCCATCTTATGGACTTAGCTCAAATCAAATACAAATCATTCCAAACTAAAAAGATTTTCTCATAACCCATTTATATTCTCATTTATATTCACAAATATAAATGAAATATAAATTCAAATAACCAAAATCAATCTAAAACTCAAACCCAAATCCAACTTAAATCCAACTTTGTTCTTTTCAAGTCAAATTCTTGAACTTAGCCAAATCATCCTCAAATCAATCCAAACCTTTGGATTTTCTCTTCAAATAATCAATCCTTCAATCACATGACTAAATATAAACATAAACTTCAATCATTAAACCAAAATCAAACTAACCCAAGTCAAACCCATGTTCACCCTTTTAACTTGAAATTGTCAAATGAATCAAAACCTATTTGACTCCAAATCACTTACAATTAGATTTATATTTCCATCATAAGTCCCTATGTGAGTTCAACCAATACTTGAATCAAGCCTTGATCAAGTCAATTGACCCATTTAGGCTCACGTGACCCAAAGTGACCTAAAGCTCCTTTTTGAGCCAAATTCTAATCCAACCCAAATTGGATTGAACTAAGCCCATCTAAGCCTCACAATGTGGGCAACAATCATCCTAGGATGATCAATCACTTAAATTGGGTTAAACCAAGTCAAACCTAGCCTTTGACCAAGTCAACACTTAGCCCAAATAAAATCTAAACTATCCAAAATCCACTATAAGCCAAATTTATTGAAACCATTGATCTAAACCAATCCATTATCAATGATTGAACATGATCGAGTCATCAATTGAGCCAAACCTAGCCAAATTGGCCACTTGACCCAAGTTGACCCAACTTGACCTAAAAAGTCAAAATGGGTCAAATCTTGATCTAAGACAAATTGATTGAAACCAATGGGTCAAATTCATTCTAAATCACTTGTTGAACTTGATTGTTTCAATTGTAGACCAATGAACCCAACTTGCCTAAAACATCAAATCAACTTGAAATCAAACCAAACTAAAATTGATTGAAACCAAAGCTTGTAATACATTTCAAATGATCAACTAAGTCTAAACCAACCCATGACCTAACCCAATTGGGTCAAATGGGTCAAATTGGTCAACTTGACCCGTTTGACTTAAATGAACTCAAATGAACCAAAACCAAATTGAACCAAACCAATGATATCAATTGGCTCCAAATGATCATTTGAACTTGACCTAACCCATGGTTTGACCCAATTTGACCAATTGGTCAACCTAACCCAAATTGACCCAACTTGACCTAAATAGGTCAAATTGAGCCAATCCAAATCAAATGAACTCCAAATCAAATGAAATTTGGCCCAACCCACTTTTGAATCATTTCAAATCTATCCAAAGCAAAATGAAGGCCAAATGACCATTTTACGCTTGGGTCAAAGGGTAACCTATGTCCAAATTCACTTGAAATTTGACCAATTCTTTCTCAAGGCCACTTGACATCCTCGTAGTGGACCACATGGACACCAAGGAGGGTGGTGAACATGACCCAATGGGTTTAGGTCATCCATGACCCAACCCAAGGCCAAACTAATCCCTCCAATGAAAATTCACCACTTGGATCACTCCATACACTCACCTAGCACATGTGCACTCCCTCTCCTCCACTCCTTTGCCAAAAATGAAGCACATGGAGTGCCTAACAGCCTAAACAATCCAATCAATCCAAGCAATTGAAGGAAAATGGTAAGATGGCTCTTGGTCGTCCGATCCAAGGAGGGGGAGATATACTCCCCCTCATTTCCACTCAAATAATTGATCTTGTAACCAATTGAGCTCTAGGAATCGAAAGCAAGCTCCTCCAAACTTCCCAAATCCATTTCCAAGCATCTTGAATTTCTCTTCTCGATTTTCTTCAAAGCTGAAATAGGTGAGTTAATTCCAAACTACAATTCATCCAATTCTCCACCAAACCCAAATTCACTTTCCAAGCACCATCAAAGGAGCTAGTCGAGCTCACCCAAAGTGTTTCCCAAGCCTCCAAGCCATGGGAAGCATCACCTAGACCAAAGTTGATAGCCATTGGGAGGGAGATTGGTCAACCGAGCAACATACTTTAAATCAAGACTTGAAACTTTCAACAAGGCTTCGTCTCCACTAGAGGAAGCTACCTCCTCTGTTTGAAGCGCTGGTGATAGCCTCCGGTGAGGTATTGCTCTAAATCGATCCTCCATTGAAAACTGCTTTGTCCTTTGTGAAGGGAATTATAATCCCATTAAATTCTAGCTGTTGGATGTTCTTACCTTACCTCTTGATGGTCTCTGGTAAATCCTAGCCTAATCCAAGCTTAGATGAGCTCGGATCAAGCCATGGAGGACGGACGGCCTCTGTCTCCTGTAGCTTAGATAAGGATGAATCGTGGGTCATCCATCCAACGTGTTTTGGATGGACGGCCTTGATTTGATCATACTAGATCTCTGATTTAAACCCTTAATAACCACGAGATTAATCCTGGCCATCTGATCCTTGATCGGACGGCCTAGGGGAAAGTGCGTTGCACCAACAATTGACGTGATGTGCGATGTGACAACTTAAATAACTAATACCATTACACCATGTGAAAAGCGCACCACGTCAGCAATCCACATGACGCCAATGGGATTATTTAATTAATTAGGTCATTTTAATTATCTATTAATCACTGAAACTTCATAAAATCATAATTAAATGTAGAAAAATCCAAAAAATATAAATAGGGCTCATTTTAAAGGTATTTCAGAGGTGAATCCAATAAAATTATTTCTAATTGATTTTGAATAGTGGATTTTCCTTAATTAGAGTTTAATTAAAGATTAAATTACCCTAATTACTCCTTAATTACTTTGTTAATTAATTCCAAATTTCTCAGACATGTTTAGGAGGAGGACTTCTGCCTCCCTTAATTTTCTTGGAATTTATTAATGAGTTAATTAGGAAAATTAATTAATGAACCTTTAATCACCCCCCCCTTTATGTAATTAAGAGTAATTAAGCATATGAACAGTAATTTAATCCCTTAATTGAGATAATTAAACATTATTTAAGAAAGGAGGAGGTTTTTGGAATGGGTTTGGGATGTTTTCCCTAAGTTATTCCCTAAACCCCCTTTCTTCCTTAATCCAAACATAATTATGGATTAATCCACTAATGATCTACTTAATTAGTATAATCTAACTTTCAAAACCAATATGGAATTAATCAATCTCTTATTGAGTAGATCCTTAGGTGTTCAAGAGCCTAAGGTAAGTTTGAGTAAATCATATCCAACCTGCATGTGTGGGAAGATTATGAAAGTACTTAATGAAAACCCTTTAGCTTAACTAATCAATAATTATGAGAATTGAATTAGGACCCTTTATTTCTTAGGTGCATTGCCTATTTAAATTCCATGTGGTTGCATATTATATGTTGGCTCTTAATTACTTGAATAATTATGTTAAAGTAGTGTAGGTAAGGGGTAATTAATGAATTTAATTCTCACCTTAACCTAAACAAAACATGAAATCAATCTAATTGTTATAAAATTAAACTAATCCAATTCAAACATAGGCAAAATTGGTTAGGACCAGTAAAACTCTTTCTTAGAAACTATTTTCAAATCAAATCCAAAAATAAAAATCTCATTAAAGAATTTTGATTCACTTTGAATAATCTTATCTTATAGGATTGTCCTTAGGAATTAATTGGGAGAATGAATTCATATGCTTACATCACTTTATTTCTTTCCAAGCATGCTAAATATTGTTTGCCATATGAAATCATGCACTCATCTCTTTTAAAAAATCAATTAAATGAAATGTTTCCTTTTATGTCAAATTTCATGTTATGGCTAAAGTTAAGAATATGAGTGGCTATTATAACTATTAAATAAAAAATTATTTTTAAAACCTATAAATCAAAGATTATAAATGAAGTGATGCTACTTATAACTACTTATAATCTTGCATGTGATTATAACATAAAATGTGTATTATGTAATTTTTGCAATTAAGATTTGGAATGAATGTTATGAGGGATTAGGATGAACATTAGTCATAAGACCAAGTCTTATGCACCATGTGAAGCCTTGGAGCAACCATAGCCCAACCAACCAAAAGAAGGAAAGAAATGAAGAAAAGAAGAAAAGAAAAATAAAGAAATGAAGAAATGAAGAATGAAGATCCCCATAACATAAATTCCTTCTAAATAGTAATTATTCATTTGTAATCTGGGTTGTATAAAGGTAGAACTCGGCTACCCATTTTTCTTTTCTGGTTTGTGCAGTGGAGCCCAACCACATCGGCCTCTTATTCTTTTATGCTAGCTTTATAAAATTGTTTGATGTTTGTTTAGCTTGTGCATTAGGATGGAATGATTTTTCTAGTTTCTTCATTGATTAATGAATGGCCTGGATGCGATTATGCTCTTAAGGAAAAATAAATTTTCTATTCAATTAATTAACTCAAAATTAAAATTAAATAACTCATAACCTCACCTAAAGCCTAGGACACATATCAAGATAATAAAAGATTTAGCAACTCCTTAGCTGGATGTTGTATGTCTCACATCATGTTTAAAATGATCGTGTTTCACTCTTGCTAATGGAGGGCTTCCAACTTTGCCAGAGAAAATGGCTTAACCTTTGAGATCCATGGTAGAAATACACCTATTTCTTTCTGATTTTGGTCCATAACCAATTTCTCATGCATTAGGCATATGAAATCCCATAGCCCGTGTCAAATAAAAGTGTCCAAAAATTAAAATAAAACTTAACAAAATTTGCATTAGATTAAGTCATTATTCATGCCCTACATGATCTAGTCTCTTAGAGAGTGTGTTTAAGGACTTAATCTCTTTTCTAAATAAAAAACATCCTAGCTATCTTATAAAACATATGACTTGCCTATATGTATTCAAAATCATTGGAGGAGTTAGTTGGCGGCCACCCATAGGCGATTGTAAGTCCAATAGCCGGGTGGTTTATCCTCTCTTATGGAGGTAAACCATATGCTCATTTTCATTTTAGATTTAGGTCATGCTTCATCCCTCGCCAAAGCTCCCTAGATTTAGGATCAGAGACTGTTGTTTTCCCTTGCAGGCTACAAGCATAAATCCTCACCTCTTAGGCATTTCTACAATCTTGTATTGTAGAATTGTAAGCCCTAGATTTCTAATAAAAATTCAACTCAAACATATAATTTACCTCAATTTTATAAATGTAAAGCCTAACCATAGGATAGTTTGAGATGCTCACTAGGCTTCCTAGTATCATGAGCATCCCCTACTCATTTCCCTTTGGTTTCAAAAATAACTCTTTCCTTTTGCTCACCCACTTGACTTTCCAAAATTAACCAATTGATTGATAGTCCTATCTTTGAAATATTTGGAGACAATGATCATTCACCTTAATTGAGTCATTCTATGGAATCTCATTCCTTAGGATGTAATTAACTATGGGGTCTTGCCTCCATAGGGAACTTAATGAACCCGATTTAAAATAAACCCTACTATACTTTTCAATGTAAAGTAGGGGAAAAATCTCTGGTACATTCAAAGACCCATTATCCTTAGGAGTCCTTATTAGGTGATTAGGTCCATTGTAGGATGGTGACTTCTGTCTCTCGAGATAGTACACCATTCATCAATGTCATGCCCGATCACCCTAATAAGTACATCTATCGATCTACTTGGTGTCCCAACAAATACAAATAATTTTTATTTTTCAAATCTCCAAAGGTTTGAGAAATAAACACCACAACATCATACCTCAATGTTGTACCCGGTGACTTCAATAAGTACCCCCTACATTCTGTGTGGTGTCCCCCCACATCCAAAAATAAACACCACATATTTTTTAGCGATTCTACTAGGGAGAGTTCCTCTCTCCATCTATAGTAGACAATTATCATCTCTAAGCATCAATAATGGACTTATATTTTTAAAAGCCTGAGATTATCTTTCTTCTTATTATCTTTTGCTCATTTCATTCTTAAGCATAGGTAGTTAGCATCCTTTAGATTTTAGGACCTCACTCTTGTAGGTCCTAAGACTTCTATTGGGTCCCCCAATAGGTAAAAATAAATCAACTAAAGAAAGGTGATGACAAAATATAAGTTAAATATAATTTGGAACCTTTTACCACTATCTTGGTGAAAAGTTCATTTCATATTTGACAAAGCTTTAAAAGAATCTAAAGTAAAGAAAATAAAATCCTTTGTAAAATTATTCTTCAAAACCTCTTTCAAAACTAAAATCATATGAACTTAACATAATATAAGTGGCCGATAAACATCTTCTTTTAAAATCAAAATCAAGTAAAACAAAATTAAAATCTTTCAAATCAATTGAGCCTCATTTAGCACACCTAAAATTTCTAAGTGAGTGTTCCCCCTTTTTCAAAATTAAATTAAAAGATGAATCTTTTTTTCATAAACATATTCAAATCCTCTTTCAAAAATTTAACTAACTCCATTTAGCATACTTAAAATTCGTTAAATGAGGGTCCCCTTTTCAAAATTAAAATCAAACATACCCAAAATATTTTCAAGAAAAACCAACTCCATTTAACATACACATATTTGTTAAATGAGAGTTTCATTTTCAAAACTAAACTAAAATCATGATAAATAATATATAATTGAACTCCATTTAACATACTCATATTTGTTAAATGAGAGTTCCATTTTTCAAACTAAAAATCAAAGATAACCAACATATTTCTTGGACTTCACTTAACATACCCAAATTTGTTAAGTGAAGGTTCCCTTTCAAAACCAAAACAAAATCAAGATAAGTAATATATAATTGGACTCCATTTAACATACCCTTATTTGTTAAATGAGAGTTCCATATTCAAAATCAAATTAAAATCAAAATATCCAACACACATTTTGAACTCAATTTAACATATTCATATTTGTTAAATGAGAGTTCAATTCCAAAATCAAAACAAAACCACATATCAACAAACAATCAAACATATAAGTGAGCTCCATTTAACATACCTAAATTTGTTAAGTGTGAGTCTTATTTCTAAAAGCAAACATCAACATATATTTGAACTCTATCTGACAAACCTAAATTTGTCAAATAAGAGTTCCCCTTTTTCAAAAAACAAATTAAAACAAACATCAAACATATATTTGAACTCTAGTTGACATACCTAAATTTGTCAAATAAGAGTTTCCCTCTTCAAAAATCAAACCATCAACAAATATTAAGCACACAATTAAATTTCATTTAATAAACTTAAATTGTTAAATGCAAGTTATTCTTTTCAAATCAAATCAACACATCAAAACATCTAACAAACAACAATCAAACCATTAAGATAGAAAGCTTTCCAAATTTTCAAAAATATAATTGAACCCCCTTTAGCATACCTAAATTTTCTAAGGGTTTCCAAAATCAAATTTTAAACAAAGAATATAATAAATACATCTCCAAAGGTCTCTCCAAAACATTTGAAACCCACTCAACATACCTAAATTTGTTGAATGAGGGATCCAAATCAAAATCAAAATCTTATAGCAAAGTCTCCCTCAAATTCCTAAATCTCTCGAATGCAATGAACTCCACTTAGGATCACTAAATTTGTTAAGTGTGGGTTCAAATTATAAAGTTAAATCAAGAAATCAATAATTCAAGATAATAATCAAAACAATGGTCTGATTCAATTCTGTTTCAACGAATGTAGAGATACCAGCCCACTTCTTTTCTTCTTTCTATGATCAGTCTTCAGCCATGTCATCCAACAAGGTGATCTTCTCATTTCCCTTTGGTGTGGATTTGGCCTTGGATTAGGCAATACTCACCACTGCTATGCACGTGATCCAATTTGGATGTGGCTTTTAGGCTGTTAGAGTCACATGTGAGGGGCCAACCCTCACCACTCTCAGCAACGAGGAGGTGGCAGTGAAGAAGCCACTTCTTCGTTTGTATGTGTAGTCTGATCTAGAGTTTTTCTCATTGAAGAGGAAGGTTGTTGTGGTTCCCACACCCCCGTTAGTGTCAATGCCAGCTTCAACATTAGTGCCAGTATAGTCTGTTGCCCCCTGCTGCAGTTCTAGTGAGGGTTAGCACCACCTCTATTGTTTAGGGTTTAGGAATTGGGCGATATTAAAATTTTTAAAACTTAAATCTTAAATTTTAAGTTTTAGTAGAAAATTAATTTTAAATTTTATAATGACAAGATACAATTATTAATGAAACAAAAATAAAAGTACAATAAAGTAAAGAGAGACAATAGGCACACAATTTTTATGTGGTTTGACCAAACCCCAAAAGCACCCACGTCCACTAGGAATCCACTAAATGTAAAATAGCTTACAAATAGTACTCTCCTATAACGGGGTGAGAACAACTCCTACATTAATATGTACTCTCCTACAAAGGGGTGAGTACAACCCCAATATAAATTTTACAGCTCAAAAAGAAAAATACAAAATAATAAATTTTGATAAAATAAATCTCTCACAAATATACCAAGTTATCCAATTCAAAATATGATCTTACAACTTACACATGATCACTTAAAAAATTTTGGCAAGATAAAATGCTCACTTAATATTGATAAGAAATAATAAAATAAATATCTTAAAGTGATCTTACTAAGATGTTTATGTTATTACAATTTGTAGACTAATATAAAAATTATTTCAAAATAAATTCAAAATATTCTTTTGCACAATAAAATAAATTTCAGCAAAGAATAATTTATTTTATTTTAACCAAAAAAATTCTTTCAATTAAAGTTAATGATCACAAAATACTTAAATAAAATGAGTATAGATCTAAGTAGGCTTGTAAGCTTTTAATTAAAAGAGATCTAGCAAATATGAAAATAATTTCAGCATAATAATTTAATTTAAAATGTTTAAAATATACTTCTAAAATAGATCTAAGAATAAATGATCTTTCAAATGAGATTAATGAAGAAATATTTCAAGAAACCAAAAGAAATTTGTAGGAAGTTAAAATTTCAACAAGTTGAAATATCCTACTATCACAAGGTTTTCACAAAATGATTGAAACTTTGATGTGAAAACAATATCCAAAGACTAATCCACCAAAAAAAAATTGGAAAGAATAAATAGATGGTGAAAATAGCATGAACAACTAAGAAGGATTTAGATCAAGAAAATAAACTCAAGTAATTTGAGAAAGCTTGCTTGAAGATGTTGAAGCTTCCAAACCAAGGATTTGATCTTGCAATATTTGGAGAACACTTGGAAGGAAAATCTAAGAAATTTTCTCTAGATTTTCTGGAGGGATTTTGAATTTGAATGAGGAATACATGAAGAGAATGAGGGCTATTTATAGGTCATTTTAAATTATTTCAAAAAATATATTATTCTAACCTCATGCTATCATCTAATAATTTAATATTCAATAAAAATATAATTTATATTAAATAAATATTAAATTTAGCAGCCAAAATTCGGATAATCACATGGGCAAGTAAAAAATAATCAAATATGGCTCTTAATATATTCAAAGCAAAAGCATGCATTCATTATTATTAAAATCACTAATGTTTGAAAAGTCATAATAAATTCAATTTTAATCAAACGTGGGTCATGTGACCTATCAAATTAAAGAAAAAATCCAAGGAATCCATTGGAGATGAAATCAGATATAAATTCCTTGATTATAAAATGACTTTGGCTAAAATACAAAATTTCATATATTTTGTTAATTTTGACATGTGACATTTAAATATTATGATATAATTTATATATATATATATGTTAGTTATATAACTTTCAAATTATATTAAAATATTTAATTAAGTAAATAAAATAATTACACTTAATAGTCATTATCATTTATTATTTTGACAATTCAAATGCTATGTAACATATAATTGAATGTAAATTAGATAGATTTATATAAATTAACCTCATTAAAATAATATGTTAAGTTGTGAGCAAATTGATTCATGCCAATCTAAGATAGTTATAAATGCATATAACCTAAAATATTATTTTGAGCTCACATTATCCATTTTGATCTATCTTTTATTCTTCTACTTGCAATTTCCTCAAACATATTATGAGATGTATTGGATATGTAATTAGCAATTGATATATCTAAAACACATAAAAATTCATTAGAACATCCAAACATTCATTTGTTATCATCAAAATTGATCGGATTGAACATAAGGCTCATTAAGCCAACAATTTCCCCCTTTTTTGATGATGACAAACTAATGTTGGGTATTGATTTTGATGAAGGAGAAAATTTACCTTTCATCATAGTTTTTGAAAAAAAAATTCTCTTCTTAAAAAAATTTATGCACAAGAGATGAATAATGTTGCTCCCCTTAAATGTATGCATAAAATAGACTTAATACTGACCAACATTTTACTCTTCTCCCCCTTTTGACAACATCAAAAAGTGAGAACAAGCTACATACAATTTTAAATATTAGGATCTAACATTCCAAGCATGCATCTTAAAGTACAAAAAATGTTCTTCTGGTAAGGGTTTTGTAAAAATATCTATAATTTGTAAATCGGTACTAATGAAATTAATATTAACATCACCTTTCAAAACATGATCCCTAATAAAATGATGTCTAATTTCTATATGCTTGGTTGAGTGTATAGGATTTTTTTGGTCAAACTAATAGCACTAGTATTGTCACATCAACTAGAATGTGATCTGCTTAATACCAAAATCTTCTAATTGTTGCTTTAACCAAAGGACTGCAACACAACTACACCTATAGCCTCAGCAGTGGATAAAGCTACATAATTTGTTTCCTAGATGACCAAGACACAAGTGATGATCCTAAAAAATGACATGTGCCGATGTGTTTTTTCTATCTACTTTGCATCCCGCAAAATCAAATCGAAGCAACCAAATCACATGATAAAGAATTTTAGGATACCATAAACCTAACCTAGTAGTGCCTATCAAATCAAAGATACGCTTGACTATTAAATGAGATTCTTTCGTTGGCCCAAAATGAGCACAAACAACAAACATAATATCGCCTACTAGCAAAGGTATAAAAGTGAACCTATCATACCCTATAAAGTTTTGATCAATAGATTTTCCTAATTCATCTAAATCCAATTTTGTAGATGGCTCATAGGAGTTTTACTAGATTTAAATCTTTTCATGTCAAACCTCTCAAGCAATCTATATACTTTAGTTTGGATGTGATAATGTGCCATTTTCTTGTTGCTTCACTTGAAGACCTAAGAAAAATTAAGTTCTCCCATCATACTCATTTCAAACTCTTTAGACATCAAAGATGAGAACTCATGGCATAAAGATTCATTTGTACTTCCAAATAATATATCATCTACATACACTTGTACCAATCAAATCATCATCTATGCTCTTAAGAATAAGGTGGTATCTACTCTACCCTTTCTAAATCCATGATCTATCAAAAGTTACTTAACCTATCATACCAAGCACGAGGAGCTAAACCATATAAGGCTTTCTTTAATTTATACACATGATTTGGACAATCAAGGATCTCATATCTAGGTGGTAGCTCTAAAAATACATCTTGGTCAATAAATCCATTCAAAAATGCACTTTGACATCCATTTGAAAATGTTTAAAATCCCTAAAATAAGCATAAGCAAGGAGTAACCTGATAGCTTCTAGTCTTGCTACGGGTGCAAAAGATTCTTCAAAATCTATACCTTCAACTTGTGTGTACCCTTGTGCAACTAACCTAGCTTTATTTCTAACAATACAACTTGAATCATCTAGCTTATTCTTAAAGACCCATTTTGTTCCAATGACATTTTGATCTTGGGGTCTTGGGACTAATTCCCAAACATCATTTCTTACAAATTGATTCAACTCCTCTTCCATAGCAATAATCCAAAAATTATCATTTAATGCTTCTTCTAAATTTTTTAGGTTCAACCTCAGATAAAAATGCTGAATGATTTACAACTTCTCTACTATGTCTTCTAGTCGTAACTCCTTTTGAAGGATCTTCTATGATTAGTTCCTTTGGATAATTTTTATTATATTTCCATTCTTTAGGCAATGAATCATCCATATTATCTTCTAAAGATATTTTCTTAAAATTATCAATCTCTTCATCAATCACTTCTTTTCTAATAGGATCAATTAAATTTTCATCAAAAATAACATGTATTGATTCTTCTACAATCATTTTCTCTTATTGAAAACTCTATAAGCTACTAGAAAGAGTATCCTAAGAAAATACCATCATCGATTTGCAATCAAACTTACCTAAATGATCTTTTCCATTATTCAAAATAAAAGCATTTACATCCAAATACATGAAAGTGTTCAATCTTAGGCTTCTTTCCAAAAAACAATTCATAGGGTGTCTTCTTCAAAACTGGTCTAAAATAGATCCTATTCATCACATAACATGCTATTCGCTTAAAATATTTTGGCAATTTATACTCATCAAGCATAGATCTACTTAATTCAATTAATATTCTATTTTTTTCTCTACTACTCCATTTTGTTGGGGAGTTCTAGGTGCAAAAAAATTATGTCTAATCCCATGTTCATCACAATAATCCTTAAATAATTTATTTTCAAATTCACCATGATCAGTTTGAACCCTATTAATCAAAAGGCCTTGTTCTCTTTGAATATATTTAAAAAACTTTCTAAACTCACCAAAAAATATCATCCTTGTAAGTTACAAATAAAGCCAAAGTATATCTATAGAAATCATCAACAATCACAAAACCATAATTTTTTTTAAGCTAGTAATAGGACCAAATAAATCCATGCAATAATTCTAGAGGTCTAGAAGTAGAAATAATATTTTTACTTTTTAAATGAGAATGCTTACCATGAATACATGCATCACAAACATAGTTTGAATGAAAATTTAATTTAGGCAATCCAACTACTAAATCAAGTTTGGCAATTTTATTAAGTGTGTGCATGTTAATATGACATAGTCTCTATGCCATAACCATATATCATCATGAGTGCTTTTAAAACAAAGTAAATTCAAATTCACATCATGAAAGCTATCTAAATCAATGACATAAATATTTTTTATATCTTTGTCCTACTAACAAAACATTTTCATTATTTTTTATAATGCAATATGGTGCATGGAATACTACATTCAAACCTTTATCACATAATTGACTAATAGAATTAAATTATTATTTATCTAAAGTAATAGAATTCTTACAAATAGAACCAATTCCAATGATCTTTCCCTTTGCATTATCTCCATATGTAACTAATCCTTCATCACTTAATTCTAAAGTTGTGAATTTATCTTTATCTCCCATCATATGTCTTGAACATCCACCGTCCAAGTACCACATGCCTTCTTTGATTTTCTTTGAAGGCATTCCTACAAAAGAAACTCACATGTTAACTTTTGGAACCCAAACATGTTTGGGTCCACATTCTAAATTTGAAGCAAGATATCTAGGTGGTTTGTGTAGTAGTGCTTGTACCTTTTGGTACCCATACATAAGATGATTGCTTAGTGTTTTGTAATTTACGCATAAGCAATCAAATGAAATATGCCCTTTCTATCATAATAGTTGCACCAAACATTAGTGTTTGCATATGACTTAGCATGATAATTATAAGGTATATGAGTGGGATGTGTATGATGCAAATAATTTTATTAAATATTTTTTCTTGATGAAGTATTATAATGAACTTGTGATTTCAAACATAATTCTAATCTTGCTTTTAACAAGATATTCTCTTTCAAGTTTACATACAAGTAAGGAACAATTTAATAAAGAAGTATTTTTACTTTTTAAATTATCACATTCATTTTTTAAATCACAAAATGCATATCTAAATTTTTATGTTCTTTTCTAAGGTTTTGTATTTTCTTTTTTTTTATATTCAATAACTAAATCATTAAAAGCATCATCTAATTCATCATAAGATATATCATTACATACCTCTTGAGAATCTAAGTCGATTCTCCATTTGCCATAAGACATATGTTGACCTCTTCATCGGATGAGCAAGTACTTGATTCATTTGAATGATTGGCCCATAAAGCCATCTTCTTCTTCTTATGGTACTTTTCTCCTTCATATTTTTTCTTCTTTTCCACATCAATCTCTTTCTTCTTGATTCAACAAGTTCTGACAATCACCCTTGTGTCCGTGCTTTTTACAATGGTAACAAATGATCCCTTCACCTGCAGGAAATTTCTTAGTTTGAAATTTATAGTTTTAGATTTTTATACCTTTGATTCTTCTTCCTTAGCAAGTTCCCAAGCCTTTTGGATAGCATGACCACCTCATCACTATCACCATCAGCTTGAGGTGTTATCTCATCACTATCATCAACTTGTAATGCAATGGCTTTTCCTTTCTCCTTCTCCCTTTTTGTTGAGTTATCCATCTTATCCCTTTGAGCAATAACCTATTCATGTGCTATCAAAGAACCCAAAAGTTGATCAAGTGGATAAGTAGATAAATCCTTAGCTTCACTAATAATTATTACTTTAGCTTCCCATTCTTTTGGAAGACATCTAAGAATCTTATAGACTAAGTCTTGATTCCTATATGTTTTCCAAGAGAATGCAATGTGTTAATTATTTTCATGAATCTAGTATACATATCAGAAATAGATTCAGAAGGAGACATATGAAATAACTCATATTCATGAACAAGTCTATTTATGTGAGCATCTCTAACTTCACTAGTTCCTTCATAAGTTATAATGAGTTTATCCCATATTTCTTTTTGTACTTAACATAGAAATTTTCATGTAATCATCGTAATAAAGCATAAGTAAAAGTATTACAAGCTAGCATTTAATTCATCAAGTTCTCTTTCATACCATATTCCTCAAAAGGTTTTTCTACTTTAATGCCATTTACTTCTATGTATGATATTGATGTGTCAACATATACCACATGCACATCTTGACCTCTTAAAATGTACTAATTCTATTTTTCCAATAATCAAATGGTACACTATCTAAAAGTGGAGGTCTATGAGTGGATTCCTGTTAGTGAACCCTTTGGGAAACCTTGTGCCATAGTGAAAAGATCTACTCTTGGATGTTAAGCCAATAAAAGAGCCTGGCTCAATACAATGAGTCACTATAGCACCCAAGAGGGGGGGGGTGAATTGGGCGATATTAAAATTTAAAACTTAAATTTTAAGTTTTAGTAGAAAATTAATTTTTGATTTTATAATGACAAGATACAATTCTTAATGCAACAAAAATAAAAGTACAATAAAGTAAAGAGAGATAATAGGCACACAATTTTTACGTGGTTCGGCCAAACCCCAAAATGCCGTCCCACGCCTAGCCACCCGGCTAGGAATCCACTAAAAAATAAATAGCTTACAAATAGTACTCTCTCTATAATCGAGTACAACCCTACAATAATATGTACTCTCTACAAAGGGAGTACAACCCCAATATAAATTTTAGAGAAAAAAGAAAAATACAAAATAATAAATTTTGATAAAATAAATCTCTCACAAATATACCAAGCTATCCAATTCAAAAAATGATCTCACAACTTATAAATGATCACTTAAAAAAATTTTGGCAAGATAAAATGCTCACTTAATATTGATAAGAAATAATAAAATAAATATCTTAAAGTGATCTTACTAAGATGTTTATGTTATTACAATTTGTAGACTAATATAAAAATGATTTCAAAATAAATTCACAATATTCTTTTGCATAATAAAATAAATTTCAGCAAGGAATAATTTATTTTATTTTAACCAAAAGATTCTTTCAATTAATGCTAATGATCACAAAATACTTAAATAAAATGAGTATATGATAGATCTAAGTAGGCTAGTAAGCTTTTAATTAAAAGAGAGATCTAGCAAATATGAAAATAATTTCAGCATAATAATTTAATTTAAAATGCTTAAAATATACTTCTAAAATAGATCTAAGAATAAATGATCTTTCAAAATAAGATTAATGAAGAAATATTTCAAGAAACCAAAAGAAATTTGTAGGAAGTTAAAAATTTCAACAAGTTGAAATAGATCCTACAAACTATCACAAGAGTTTTTCACAAAAAAATGATTGAGAAACTTTGATGTGAAAACAATGTCCAAAGACTAATCCACTGAAAAGTATAAATTGGAAATAATAAATAGATGGTGAAAATAGCATGAACAACTAAAAAGGATTAAGATCAAGAAAACAAACTCAAGTAATTTAAGCTTGCTTAGTTGAAGATGATGAAGCTTCCAAACCAAGGATTTGATCTTGCAATATTTGGAGAACACTTGGAAGGAAAATCTAAGAAATTTTCTCTTAGATTTGCTGGAGGGATTTTGAATTTGAATGAGGAATACTTTCATGAAGAGAATGAGGCTATTTATAGGCAAGAAGGTCATTTTGAATTATTTCAAAAAATATATTATTCTAACCTCATGTATCATCTAATAATTTAATATTCAATAAAAAATATAATTTATATTAAATAAATATTAAATTTAAGCCAAAATTTGGCTATTCACATTGGCAAGTAAAAAATAATCAAATATGGCTCTTAATATATTCAAAGCATGTAGCATGCATTCATTATGAAAATCAGCTAATGTTTGAAAGTTATAATAAATTAAATTTTAATCAAACGTGGGTCATGTACCTATCAAATTAAAGGAAAAAATCCAAGGAATCCATTGGAGATGAAATCAGATATAAATTCCTTGATTATAAAATGACTTTGGCTAAAATACAAAATTTCATATATTTTTGTTAATTTTGACATGTGACATTTAAATATTATGATATATATATATAATCATACATATGTTAGTTATCATATAACCATCAAATTAAATTAAAATATTTAATTATATTAAGTAAATAAAATAATTACACTTAATAGTCATTATCATTTATTATTTTGACAATTCAAATGCTATGTACGAAACATATAATTGAATGCTAATTAGATAGAGATTTATATAAATTAACCTCATTAAAATAATATGTTAAGTTGTGAGAAAATTCATGCCAATGAACTCATATGAATTTCTAAGATAGTTATAAATGCATATAACCTAAAATATTATATCTTGAGCTTCACATTATCCATTTTGATCTTTTTCATTCTTCTACTCTTGCAATTTCTCAAACATATTATGAGATGTATTGGATATGTAATTAGTAATTGATATATCTAAACACATAAAAACATTCATTAGAATATCCAAACATTCATTTATTATCATCAAAATTGATCGGATTGAACATAAGGCTCATTAAGCCAACAACAACAACCACTGCAGTTTAATCGCTGAAACTTTATGTTGGTCTATGTCTGTTCTTAGATCACAGATCTTCTAGTTTACTTCATGACTTGATCCATCCTAAGCATATTACATAGAGATATTTGCTTATGCTAGTCATTGATTCAAAGAAATGCAATAATTAATATCACCTTGATGGATTTTCCTTCGACATGGTAGCATATCATTTCATCATAGTTCTCCTTGACACCATCGATAGATCCTCAGTAGAGATATTTGATATTTGCTAAACCAATTCACTTCAAGTTGATCCATAATACCAACATAAGCCCCAATTAGAGATCTCCTTGTGATTTGGCTATGACCCAAGGACCCTACTCATACATTGAGGTGAGGTTGAGTTTAATGACCTTTTATGAATGGTTAAGTGGGAGTGACTAAACATATTTGTCGCCCATATCATTTGAGGAAGATGGGATAAAACAACAAAGTCCCCATGATAGTGGAGCTAGTAAGAGTTTTTTAACCATTATTACCTCATAAAGCATAGCCTAGTGGTCATCGTCCAATCAACATTCCTAAAGCATAAATGATAGTTTTTATGACATCAAACCACTCTATGATCTAAATATGATCATTGGTCTTGAGAGTAGTTGACTTAAAATAAGGATGGCATGTTGGACGATATAATTAAATATTGACAGATCACTAAAAACATCATAAGAATGTTGTAATTAAAAAGATGACACCTCTTACTCCTTCTACCTCCTCCACCATCAAGTAGAAGGAAAACCAATAGAAAGGATGGAGAAGATAAGTTGATGGCTGGTCTTAGCATTACATACTAACCCCAATCTCACAACATTCTCCTATGGTGGCCGATCGACCAGAGTTGTTACATACCTTAGATTGTCCAAAGTGCACTCCCATGGATGACAATGCTGGTAGTTTGCATAGGAAGGTCACGGAACACCTCCATGCATGAGAAAGACATTAAGCACATGGTGGAGCAAGAAGGAGGTGTTAGCGAAGCCAACTCATCCATTCAAGGGTCCAACTAATTGATGTAGTTCAATACCCCAATTTTGTGCCACCATCCTTCAAGATATTTGATGATGCGAAACCCATGGTAACACATTGCACCCCAGCAAATTATTGCAATGAAGGTGGCATAAACCTCTGTTAACTTTTTGTTAAGATTGCATTGATTGGTATCCCAATGATTGATTGAAGATTTTCTTTGAGTTAGAGCATCTTCATCAAAATTAGAACCTCAACAAAGGGTAATTATAGGTGACATTATTGTAGAAAATAGAAACCAAATGAGTCCCTTCTTGGACAAATCATCTAGGCCCAAGCCATAGAATGTGTTTGAGAAGAAATCAGGGATAGTTGTGTTAGTGGATAGATGGAAGCATCCAGCTAGAGCTCAATATGAGAGACCACAAGCTCAACAGCCTCTTTTTCCACCTCTTCTTCCACCATCTCGATCTTCATACTGGCCACCACAACTACTACAATAGCCACCATTATTACCATAGTAGCCTACCCAGTAGCGATATTCATATCCATAGCTAGGTAGCTATTTTTCACCTACTCTTGTTGAAGGACTCAGTAAACCATATTCATTTAAGAGGGAGGTATTCAAGAAAATATTCAATAATCTCTTGAAGAAACCTAATTTTGAGCTACTAGAGCCTAAGAGGCTGAAGGAAGTGGGCAAGAGCATGTTAGGCCATACCTTAGAGGATTGTATCACTTTAAGGGCTAGATAATACAAGTTGAGAGCTATAGTCATAAAATACCTTAACAACCATCCGTTATGTTAGAGTAATCCTTGATACTTTGTTCTCTTAAGACCAAAGAAGGTTGGGATATTTTCTTATTAAAAGAAATCATTTTTAAGATCGAAACTTTTCTTGCGGTGCATTCACAAACCTCAAATACCAAGGAAAGTTTGCTATTTATAAGGACAACTAATAGTAGTAAATCTACCATACTTTGATAGTCCATGGTGCAACCACTATGAGTCCAACACTCCCTCAATTGCGATAGCTTCCTCTTTTAGATGTACTGAAGAGCATTATATCTGTCACCAAATCCCTGCTGTGTATTTACTTGATTTCTATCATGTGCATCCACCCAAATTAAATAAATAAATGAAGAAAGTTAATTACTTATATTCTCTACTTATGTTCGATTTCATTCTTATAGAAAGATCTCCGAGTCAAAATAATAATAATAGTTTAAGCAGTTTTGATCCATTCCTCTCTGATTCAGAGTCAGATTTTCCTTCTCTGAGTCAATTAGGTTCAACCTTCAAGATTGACTCATCCACTCAAGGATCTTGTAGAGAATTGTAGGTATGCAAATGAGAAGGTAGAACTTTCCACAAACTCATCATTAAGTCACTAAGTCAATCTCCATGACAAAGTTTTACCTCCTAGTGTAGCAATAAGGTAAATAAGTTATTTAATAGTCCACAATGCTCTACCTATATGCTTGTGGAGGACCAACCACAGTTGATTAACATCCAGCTCTTCTTAAAATTGTCATAGTTAAGCATATATGATGCCCTTATATATAAAAGAGGGAATCTCATCAAGGTCTTACTTGATTATGCTTAACTGTTGATTGCTACTAAGAGAGACACACTACCAAAGAATCTTAAGAGTTACATGATGAAGAGTTACTTAAATGATCAAGCATAACCATCATCTTTTATTATAATTGATGTTATATAATATAGTTATGGTTGGCCGCATAATCAATATTATGAGTCTAATAACCTTTGGCTACTTGAGGATTGACATCTTTAAACTCAAGATGATGATTTTGAAAGGATTCAATGAACAAGGAGAGATTATCCATAGTGTTATAGATAGATGATTGGAACATAAGAAGTTTCACATAATATACTCTGATACATGTTTCAATATTTTGCTTGGGAGGCCGTGGATATATGAGAACAACATGGTTCTATCCTCTCTACATCAATGCATGAAGTTCATGAGAGATGGGATCAAATACTGTGTCAAAGGTATCTTAAACCATTTACAGTTCATGAGGTCAGGATATATGAGGATGCGGCGTACTACCTCCCCCAAAACCTAAAGGTCTATTCTCATGAACTTAGTAAAAATTCCAATGTGGGAGAAAAAGAAAAAAGGAAAAGAAAAATAAAATAAAAGGGATAGACTAAGGACATAGAAAGATTAGATTATTTCATTACTCCATTAACAAGTGGGTAGATGACCCACCTCCAGATGAGGAAGAGTCCAAAGGCCATCCATGGAAGACCTCCTTATTGGCCACCATAAGAGATATGTCCCCAATGAGTACACCTGCTATCCATATAGACTTAAAATCTAGTTTGGAGGATGAGTCTTATATGGTTATCACACCAGCTAGCTCTTCTCAATAGCAGATTCCATTGGAGGTGATGCTTGAGATGGACAGTGATGAAGACTGGGCTCTAAAGCAAAACATAAGTGTATCCAAGTCTCTATGGGAACCTTAGCTCTAACCCCACTTTCTTTATAAAAATTTAAGGGTTTGGTAGCTAATAAAGCCCCTAAATCATCCATAGATGTGTAAACTCAATGGTTCTTTCTTGGAGCATCATCCTCAAGTCAAGAAATCAATGTAGAACTTGAGGATGATTTATATAAAGATTTAATAGAATTATCTTTTGATTACTCACCTTGTGTTTTAAATTTAGCAAAGAAATGGTTAATCCCACATACTTTGTCTAAGCACAGGTTATACTACTTCAAACATAGCCTATAGCTTGATATCGATTGGTGCTAGGCCCATATGTTTGCATTATAACAGTCGGTGCACTGTATGGTTTTTTTATGTCTCTTTTGTAGGGTTTAGGATTTTATTTTAAAATTTTAAAATATAATTTGAGCGAAATTAGATTAGGATCTATGGAGTTTAGGATTAGTTGAAATCCCATTTAGCGATCCCTTGTGGAGCTTAAGGAGGTCTCTGAAGAAGGCGACGATCCTAGATGAAGACCCAATAGATCTAATTTTTTTAGTTCTACACGAAGATGTATAAATGCAAAGCTCAAGCCACTTTTCTTTTTTAGGGTGTACATAGTGAGCAATGATCTATTTTATTTAATTAAATTTAGCTTGATTTATTTTGTGGTGCATGCTTTTCATTGGTTTCTTTCTATGATAGAAAACCTTGATACGTTAGGCTCTTAGGATAAAATTAATTTTTATATTAAATTAAATAAACTCAAACATAAATAAAAAATTTCATAACCTTACTTAATTAAAGTCTTAGGCATAAACAATTAAAAGCAACTTGAAATAATTAGATTTTGTAAATTATGGGAGCATATTCCTTGAACTTCTTGAAGTGCTTTACCCATTGCACATAAGAGGACATTTGACTTGTGAAGATGGTTGCCCTTCTTGAAGAAGTGTGCATTCTATTACTGATTTAGCCCATGGCTCTTTTCTATCTACATCTCATTTTAGGCATGAGTTTGCATACCTAAAGCCTTAAATATAATTATGAGTTAAAATTATATTAAAAAAATATTGCATTTGTTAGGTGCATAATATATCAATCATGATCTTTGGATTAAAGAGTGAGTCTAGGCTTTAAGTTTCTTTTCTTAAATATAATAGCCCAACAATCTTGCACTTATAAAATCAAACTCATGATTTTAAATCACTTAAGTGGTGTTAGCTGACAACCATTCCAATCAAGAAATAAGTTCAGAAGAGTTGAGGTAGATTTTTTTTAAGTGAGAGAAAGAATCAATAATTCATAACTTCATGTGATTAGACTAAGTCTAGCTTTTTAACTTATGTTAAAAGCATCTTTTAGACTTAAGTTCTGAAGCATCCTATTAAAATAAGTCTTCAACTCCTAGGTATTTCTACAGGCTCGTACTGTTAGAATATAAGTCCTAGATTTCTAATAAAATGTCAAATCAGAATCTCAATAATTCTAATTTTTTAAAAATACAAATCCTAATAATCTGATAGTTGAAATGCTTGTTGAGCTTTCTAGTATCTAAAAACATTTCCTACTTATTCTCTATTATTTTTTGAAAAGAACTCTTCCTCTTTAAAGCATTATCTTTTGAGTTTTCAATTTAGCCATTCTTTTAAGACAAGCTTTGAAATCTATTGAGATAAATGTCAATTTCTTTAATTGAGTATTCTTAGAAGGAATTTTTTTCTTAAGATGTAATTACAATTATGCCCCTTGTGGGAACTATGAACCCAATATAAAATAAATCATGTTCTACTTCTCCAAGTAATTCAGGGGAAAGATCTCTAGTACATCGAAGACTCATCAGCCATAGTTCTTATTAAGTAGTTGAATCCATTATAGGATAATATGTTTATCTTTTAATATAATATATTTATTTCTTAACAACATATTTGATTGCTTAAATAAGTACCCCCAATATTTGCTTGGTGTTTCAAATAAAATTCCCACACAAATTAACTCAATATAAAGTTTTATTTAATAAAGCCTATCAACAAATTTCTCGAAAGCATCCAAATTCAAAACACACACACTATAAACTAAGATGGCATATATTTATGACTTTATACACCAAACATTTAGTGTCATACTAATTCTTGATTAATTTATAGCTATAATAGGCAATGATAGAAACTAATATCTTCTTTTTCTTCATGATTTGTTTTATGTATAGTTTCAACAAAGCTGAATTCATCATAGCTTCTCATGAATATGTCTCATTTTCTTTATAAATCAATTTTGGAAGGGGGAGAATGAGGGAAAAAAGACATCGACTTCATTTGTTGCATGCTATAAATAAAAATTATATATGAACTAGTATGGCATTGATTGGATTGCATGTAAAGTCATAGATAGCTTCACTCATATAAAGAAAAATTTATATGTGTAGACTAACAAATGCAAAGTTGTATCCACCATCCAACAAAAAAAAACACTATCATTGCGAAAAAAAAAATCTCATTTTTCATTATGAAAAATTCATTGGCAAGTTTTTTGGTTGATCAATGAACACAACTTTGAATGTATAGTTTGCACTTAATAAAATTTAACTTAAAAGATAATGTACCGAACATTTATAACTTCATATAAATAAATTTTGAATAATTTTAGGAAATTAATTTTTAGTTTTGTTTTAAGTGAGTGATGAGTTAATTAAGCTAGATGATTGGATGGAATGATTAAAGGGTTAGATAATCAAGAAAGTGGTTAAAAACTTCTTTAGATAGCCCTTCACACATTTATTCAACAATCAATTAATTATGGGTCTTGTTGTCAAATCCTAAAAAATGAGTGTGTGTATGTGTGTGCATGAGTGTGCGCACGTGTGCATGCGCATGTTGAATTTGATTGTAAAACAAGATGTATTACTCTTGAGGAATAAGCCACCATAATCCAATTACTAGGTCAAGCTCTAAGTGAAGGACTACATTATATGATAAATGAATAAGGTTTGGGCATTTTGCATGAGATTGGTTGCCATATTTGAAACATTTAAAATTATTTAAGTTGCAAAATAAAATTAAGAAATTATTTGTTTTCAAATTTGAAATATTAAAATTATTTAAAACCAAAACAAACACCTCCTCTCATTCCCCAGGAAACAGAGGACAATCAAATAGATATCACAACTTAAATTAAGTTTTTGGAGATGTGTATAACATCAATCCTCTTCCCTATCTCGTTGGAAATGTGGGATTTATTTTTTTATCAAAGGAGATCATAAAGAAGTTAATTAGTGAAGAGATTACGAAGTACAAATTTGGTGCTTCTACTCGTGCTAGTTACTCCTACTGATGTTATTGTTCATTCAAGCAACACTGGTATGGATCCTTCATAAACATCTTTCTTCCAGGTGCTCAACATCCCAACTAAGATTAGCAAAGGTAATGTTGAAATTTCATCCAAGTTGAGTTCATAAAGGAAAGTGGTAAGGTGGGATCCCCATGTTGGGATATTGCATAACAACACAACAATACAAAGAAACATAGAAAATTTTAGCAGAATAACATAGCATAACTTATTGTATTTTCTCCCACTTCAGCTGAACATATGCATACATATATATACACTAAGGTAAAACAAACTTCTGCACATAATATCGATTCTGTTACGATCTGATGGTAAGGTATACATCTATTATAAATCAATGGGCACGATGAAACATACAGATGGTAGTGACAACTCCAGCTAATAACTGAATTTTGCTAAGTTATTAGGTGCTCTTATCATTGCCCCGCAAGTTGATGGGAGGTCCACGAACAGTCTGCTTGTTGCAAAGAGAAGTGAATCTTATAAAGGAAAGTGCTTTAGGAGCTGTTTGGTTGGATGCATTTGTAGTGTAAAGTAAACAAAATGCAGAGATTTTAACTTTTCAAGTATTTCATATGGTCCAAATAAAATTCCAAGATATTTCTAGTGTATTTGAAATACATTGGAAATATGATTAGTGGTGTATTTGGAATTCGTCCAAATTGGACGAATTTCAAATACACCGACATAAAATGAGAAACGCCACCCCATTCACCCTTTGCATACACTTAGCCGCCATCGGTTGGCCATTATTATGACTTATGATCACACTCATCGTCGCCACCACCACCGGCCACTCTCCACCGCCATAGTTGGCCACCATCGGTCATTCACCCGTTGCCAACCGCTACTGCTATCGTTCGACCACTCGTTGTCGCCATTGCCTTATTGCCGACAATAATTTCCTGTTGGCCACCACCACCACCCTTATCCTTAAAAAATACTTTACATTACATTCATTCTATCAAACAAGAAAAAACAAAGCCATGCATTTGTAGAGTTTCCAACCGAATAACCTAAATTAATCCAAATATGTTGCATTCTTTTTATACTTCACTCCTTTTTCAAGTAACCAAATAGCCCCTAGTAAAAATGTTAGTAAGTTGACCTTGAGTGATAATGTGATGAACTATGATTGTATTAGACTTGATGCAATCCCTTATAAAGTGATAATCAATTACAATGTGTTTAGTAAGCACATGAAAAATTGAGTTGTCTGATAAGGCTAGGGCTGAAATGTTATCACAAAAGAGTTAGGTTGGAGTATCTGTGAAAATACCAAACTCAAATATTAGTCGCCAATGCCAGATGATGTCAGTGACAGCCATTGCAAGAGCGCGATATTCAGCTTCTACTAAAGAGCGAACATACTATTTAGCTTTTAACAATTCAAGATATTAGAGTGTTTCTAAGAAAAAATAATAAATCAAAGTGGATTTGCGATAATGTAAATCACCGACCCAATCCAAATCAGAATAGAAGTGTAGAATAAGAGAAGAACGATGAATCAGTAAACCATAATGCATAGTGCCCTTGACATATATAATTAGGCGCTTTAATGATTGAAAACATGCTATCATTGGATGATGCATATGTTGGCATAACTTGTTCATAGTGTAGGCGACATTAAGATGAGTAACATTAAATATTGTAAGGCCCCTATTATTTGTCATTAGAAGGAAGGATTTAAATAAGTAGGATCATATGTTGTTGCATTCAAGATGTGAGTACACATTAGGGTGAGCATTGGTTTACAATGTAATTGTTGACCTCCATGCATGCGCTATAAGTCAATTCGAGCTCACAGGATGAATTCAAACTTACTGCAAATCATTACACTAAGCATCACAGAAATTAGTCGAAATGACCTCCGATCGATGGACAGACTTCTCCATCACTTTTAAAATGTTGAAATTGATCAAAATGTACATATTGTATAATTCAACGGTCGACCGATCAAGATGGAAGTCCATTGATGCGCCTACGCGCACAATAGAGTCAGGAAGCTACAATGATGCCCAAATAACCTCCCTTTATGAAATTGATCGCACCATTAGCGTCGAAACATAAAAACCTTTCAAATGAGACTATCTGCTCTCAATTTGGACCCGTCTACATGAATATCGAGCAATCGGAAGCGACGAAGTGCAATTTTGAACTGAAATTGACCCGATTCGACGCCGACTCGAGCCAAACAGCCTCCGATCGTGAAACCAACTGTGTCGTTGTGTCCGGAATATCCGAATAATCTAAGATCAACATATATATTGCTTATGTAACAATGTTTGTGCAAAAATCTTAATTAGGGTTAATTTTCACTTAAATAAAAATTCTTATAAATACTTACTTATCTCTAACCCTAACCCCAACTCCCAATACCAGCAGTCAGTCCTAACTTTCCTTCTCCCATTCTCCCGCACGAACGAAACATGTAGCTCCCCTCGCATTCGTACACGAGCAAAGCCCATCCGTCTCATTCCTGCAGGTGAGTAGCACCCTTCCGTCATGAACTACACGCTCCCGTCCATCCTTCTCATGTGCGGATAGCCTAGCGTTGTGCGACCCTCCATCCCCGGCCAACCATCCGAGTCGCATGAGCCGAACTGCGCGCATCCTCGCCCGGACGGCCTCGCCTGAGGGTCGTGAGCTCCCCGTCGCGCATGACCATGCCCGCCCGAAGTTTGTGTTGAAATATAAGTACTCGTACACATCTTTCTTGACACGGCGAGAAAAGCTGTGCTTGCTTGTATGTGTATAAGGACTCACGTCTTTCTTGGCGTGGCGGGGAAATATGTGTTTCACGCAGGTACCTTAGAGCTCCATACATGCTTTTCTTGGCATGGTGGGATGACATATTCTAGCCATAGTTTATACCACCCATACACACCTTTCTTGGCATGGTTGGTAGGCCCAACATACCTGAGGTAGCCCCTGCATGCGAGCGACGGATCTCGCCAAATTTTCACGCGGGGGGGTGGGTGGCCAAAACGGCTTGACATAAAGCCAGGCCACAATATAAAATTATTGTTTAAACTGACATTATAGGTGTATAAGTACTCGTACATATCTTTCTTAGCGTGATGAAGAAATCTGTGTTACATGCAGGTACCTCAGAGTCCCATATATGCCTCTCTTAGCATGGTGGGAAGGCGCATTCGACCGTGGTGCTTAAACCACCCATACACGCCTTTCTTGGCATGGTGGGCAGACCCAGCATACCCGAGGCGCCCCTCCTGCATGGGGACGACGTCGGGATGCTGCCAAACTTCTACACTGATAGGAGGATAGGAGGCATAAACAGCTTAAAAAAATTCAACTACAAAGCTAAAATTAATGTTTAAACTGACATTGCAAGTATATAAGTACCTGTATACGCCTTTCTTGGTGTGGCAGAGAAATCTGTGCTACATACAGGTGCTTCAGAGACCCATACATGCCTTTCTTGGGTGAGATGACGCATTCGGTGGTGTTTACACCACCCATACATGCCTTTCTTGGTATGGTGGGCAGACCCAGTCCCCGTTATAGCCCCCTGTGCGAGGATGACGTCGAGAGGCTGCCAAAATACTGTCAAAATTTTATCTAAAATCTTATATTTGCAATGAAGACTCAATCAAAATAAATAACACTATTCAAATCCCTTAAGCTTAAATCAATATTGAGTTAAATAACTCACATGGGCCCCGACACTATCCTGAATGCTTAGACTTAGTGTCTGAGGATGATGCACGGGTTGATTCCCGGTTGGGTCTTAAGAATGGGTCCAGGTTAACAAAACCTAAAAATTCAATAATAATATAATAAGAATCTCAACTTATTAAAATATCTGAGAAATTAATTCTGTTAAATGACAGTAGATCTGATCCTTTATTATTAAACTAATAGAGTCGACGGGATTTGAAGCAATAAACTAAATGACCAAATAGATTTATATATCCCGATGATGGCTATGTTGAATGGAGATTTCAATCGAAGGGGATATCACCATCAAGTTATATTCAAAATTCATAATCAAATCAAGATAAATTTAATTTTCATAAGAATATGAAGATTGCAAAAGAAATCAAATATAAATTTCTAAATGAAAATCATCAACCTAAAAACTTAAAGTAAAATTCAATTCATCCACCTTCCATAATTGTTTGTTATGGGTGCCAAATTAGGAAAACTTTAGCTCACAAAGAAGTCAAAGTCAAATCAAATGTATTTCTATATTCACTCTCAATCAATCTCATGCAGTAAAGATGCGGCCTGTGTTCTCTAACTACATGGATTGGCTAGTAGGCTCCACATATGATGCGGTTATGATCAGAGTCATCTGATTAGGTGATTGTTGTGAAATGACACCATTATATTACGGTCACGACTGTAGCCTGTATGCTCCCTAATGACTTTGTACCATGAGTTGTAAAGTATATGGTGCACTTGATAGACCAAAAAGCCCTTTGTTAGCTATGATGGATTTAAGCTTGTCTCCTTAGACAAACACTACCCTAAGTCTACAAGGTTCTCTTGGACGACGCAACCTATGACTGCTGACAAGGATCATTCGGTCAGGTTGAGTCGACTACCTCCTTTGACTAAGTAGACTAGGGACCATGACAAGCCAAAATGATAGAACCATGGGATCTTGATCAGGCACATTATCGCTCTCCCAACCATCCTCTTTAAGCTAATGATGATGAATTTAATAAATTCTAAACCCCAAATTTTAAACTCCACATGTTACTACTATATGCTACACATTTAGCGATCTAACGACTAGCTTTAATTGAAAGTTCTCTCTTAGCATTGGGAGGGGTAATTAACTATAGGTGCTTATGTCTATAGTGCTTCTATAGTAAACCTAGAACCAGATATAAAGTCCTCACAAAATGAGGGCTAAATCTTTAAGTAGTGTCTTATCTACTATTCCATCTGCCTTTTGAAAATTTAACCGACATTTAATCAAACTCTCTTCATCGAGAGGTCGGTGGTAAATTTTCAGAGCCCACAGTAACATACTTGATCTTTAAAACAAATCATGTGCATAATGTGCTTGATTTAATGGTAGCCCAGTGGAAGTTGTCTAAACCTGAATTCCCAAAAAATATGAAATTTGGCCAAGATTTTGTATATGGAACTGCTGCTATACTTGATGAAGTAGTTGCTGAATTACAGGGATGATTTCCTGTAAGTAAAATATCATCCATGTAGACAAGAATGTAAATAATTGCATGATTGTACTAATATATGAGAAGGGAGGAATTAGCATCACTTTATTTGAAACCAATTTGCTGGAGAAAGAAAGTAAGGTAGCAAACCATTTAAGTGGAGATTGCTTGAGACCATAGATTGCTTTTTGAAATTGAGAAACATAATTTGGGTGTTGATGATCTTGGAAACCAAGAGGTTGGGCCATGTAAACTCTTTCCAGAATTTTGCCATGTAAGAAAGCGTTAAATACATCAAGTTGTAGGTTTCCCCAGTTATTAATAATATCTATGATAAGTAAAACATGGATCTAAGGAATTTTGTAACGGAACTAAATTTCATGATTGATCAGTCCTTGTTCTTGTTGATATCCTTGAGCTACTAGCCTTGCTTTATTTCAGGCAATCGATCCATCTGAGGTAAATTTTTCTTTGTATATCCATTTAAAACCAAAAATATTCATATCATCAGCACGAGGTACAAGAAATCAAGTCCCTCGCTACTATAGAGCTTGAAACTTGGTAGATATAGCTTGTTGCCATTGCTCATGTTTATTTGCCTGATTGAAACATGTAGGATCTGATGGTTGAATTAACAGTTGATGCAGGATGAAAATAAGCTTGTGTTTTAAATGGTTAGTTTGAGATCGAGTAACCATGGGATGTCGAGAAGGAGTTTGATGGGGGCACACATCCTTGGAGATTCGTGAACTGGCTTCCTGCGATGTCACCACGTGGACTTGGAGATTGGGGTAGCTTCCGGGAGAAGGACTGATAGCTTCTTCGAGAAGGAACGCAATTTCCTAGGGATTATTCTAACTATTTGAATCGAAACTATGCCATTCGAGCGGCTAAGCTCTAGAGAAGGGAGGGTTTCCGGGAAAAAGAGAGGAGAAGAAGACTTGCCGGAGAAGAAGAAGAAGAAGAAGAAGAAGGAGAAGAAGTAGAGATGTTTATGGGATAAGTTTTTCATCCCTTTCTTGGTTGTTTACTCTTTTTATTTATAAGCAACGGTTACAATCTTCTTGGTTTCTAACTAAATCTATTTTAGAGTTTTGTTAGATCTTCTCTCGGCTCTTGAAGTTCTTTACAAAAGAGGTTTTTTTGTTTATTGTACTTTACGCTTCCTCGATGTTCTATTGGATCCGGTTTAGCTTCTTGCTTAGCCTTTGTATTCTTCTTAGTTGATGTTGTTTTCCGTCTTACTTGACATAGTCTTTAAGCCATATTTTCTCGTCTCTTGTGCGTTAGTGTTTGATGTAGCTCGAGTACACATCATTACTCCATTCCCGACAATCGACTTTGTTCTCAAGGTTGAAGTTAGGGTAAGCTTTCTGAAAGTCTCTAAGAGATGTCCAAGATGCATCCTTGGCTAATAATTCATCCCATTGCACTAATATTTCTTTGACTGCTCTATCGCTTGTACCACACTTCTTTCATCTAGGATTTTGATTGGTTTAACTAATCATTGTCCTTCGATAAATTGTGTTGGGAGTTGAGTGTAGTGTAGGTTGGAGTCTTAAACTGCTTTGAGGCAGAGACGGAATATATTGAATTTTTGTTGTGTCCGGAAGCTCAATTTATGCAACCGCTCCTATCTTTTGTATGATTTTAAACGGCCATAGTATTGCCTTTGGAGTTTTGTATAAGGTAATAGTTACGATGTCCTGTATGGTTGGAGTTTAACTAGAACTAGATCATTTACGAAATTGCAACTCTCTTTTTGTTAGCCATTTGTTGCATTCAGTTTTGGGCCTCTTGTAGATTTTGTTTGAGCCAATGTAATATCTTGTCTCTTTGTTGTAAGATTAGTTCCACTTCTGTGTTGGTAGAGGAATTACTGTTATATGGTATTATTGGTGGTGGAAGTCTCCGTAAAACTATTTGAAAAGGGGTCATTTTGTTGAGGTGTTAATGGTCAGGAGAATTCCCAAGGTAGATCAGTCAACTTTGGGTGACTCTAATACAAAGTCTAAGGTATTGTTCCAGTTCTATTAGTCACTTATTTGGCCATCTTGTGGGTGATATGAACTGCTATGATTAAGTGTAGTGCCACTTAATCTGAATAGCTCTTGCCAGAAATTGCTCATAAAGATTGGGTCTCTATCTGAGACAATACTCTGTGGTATGTCATGCAGTTTGCATATATCTGATACAAATATCTGTGCAATCGAGGTTGCTGAAAAATTTGTTTGAAGAGCTGAGAAGTGTGCATACTTTGATAGCCTGTCTACTACCACTAGGATAGCTATTTTATTTTGTGATTTGGGTAAGCCTGTGATGAAATCCATTGAAAGCTCCTCCCACATAGTCGTAGGTATGGGTAAAGGTTGCAATAAACCTGCAGGTTTTTGACTATCATATTTTACTTGTTGGCATATGAGGCAAGTGTTGATGAATTGCTGAATGTCTTGTTTCATTTTTTTTTCCCAATAAAACTGTTGAGTTATCCTTGCTAATGTTCTTCTTATCCCACAGTGAGATCCTAGTGGAGATGAATGCAATTCTCTCATGATTGGTATACATAATTCAGAGTCTGCAGCCAATACAATGCAATTTTTATAGTACACTAACCCTTTGTGTATTCTATAATTCTGAAACTTCTCCAGTCTTCAACTGCTAATGAGTAATTCTTGGTGAGCTTGTGTTTCTTGTGTAAATTGCTCTAGTAGGGAGTTGAATTGTTGTAAATACGTAAGGAGATTTAGATAGTTGTGATTTTGTGATATTTCTATTGTAGCTTGGTCTACCTCTATGCTTTGACTTTTGCAGGATAGGGCATCTGCTGCTTTATTAGTTATTCCTAGTTTATATTCAATTGTGTAGTCAAAACCCATGAGTTTGATTAGAAACCTTGTTGTTCCGGTGTTTGAATCATTTGTCGATCAACTCTTTTATGCTCTTTTGACCTGCTCTAATTGTGAATGAATTTGTTGCCAGATATTGCTATCTCCCTCACCGCTGGATTGCATACAATTCTGCATAGTTTATGTTTTCTATAAGGATGGTGATAGTTTCTTACTGAAGTATGCTAAAAGATGGCTATTTTGAAGTAACACCGCCCTATTGCCCAAGCATGCTTTCTAATACAAAAGGTAAGAAAAATTGGGAAAAGCCAAAATAGGTAATAGCCCTTTTGAGTGTGAATGCCTTCCAGCTTCCTCGACCAATCAAATTTTGTTTAACTAGAGTGATGCAAAGAAATTGTTGCATATTGTCTCACAAATTTTTTGTAGTATCCTGTTAACTCTAAGAATCCTCTTAGCTATTTAACATATTATGGAACCGCTCAGATTGCTATCTTCACCGCTATCCCTGAGTGCGTAATGTGGTCTAAGTATTCTATTCTTTTGTATAAATGTGCATTTTGATGGTTTGATGAACAGGTGTTTTGTTTTAGTTTTTCCAGGACTGATTGTAAGTGTTGTTGATGTTGGTTGATGGAAGGGCTATAGATTAGTATGTCATCAAAGAATCCTAACACAAATTTACGTAGGAAGGGTTTTAGAATTGAATTCATCATTGCTTGAAATGTTGATGGTGCATTTGTCAAACCAAATGGCATGGCTATGAATTCATAGAGTCATTCATGTGTTCTAAATGCTGTTTTGTATATATCTTCTTCTACGATTTGATGGTAACGTGAAATCTAATTTTGAAAAAAATGGTTGCTCCATGTAGTTCATCCATTAATTCTTCAGGTGTTGGAATTGGGAATCTGTCAGGGATAGTAATTTTGTTTAATGCCCTATAATCCACACAAAATCTCCATGTCCCATCTTTTTTTTTTTTGATTAAAAGAGCTGGTGAAGAAAAAAGACTAATACTTTCTCTTATTATCCCTGTCTCTAGCATTTCTTTTATCAATTTTTCAATTTCTATTTTTTGAAAATGAGGGTATCTGTAATTCTTTACTCTTACCGCTTCAGTGACAAGTTGATATGGTGGTTTATTCCCCTTTGGGAGGTAAC
The DNA here is from genome assembly GCA_021442155.1 of Cymbidium sinense. Classification (NCBI taxonomy): domain Eukaryota; kingdom Viridiplantae; phylum Streptophyta; class Magnoliopsida; order Asparagales; family Orchidaceae; genus Cymbidium; species Cymbidium sinense. The sequence continues at coordinate 66,746,962 of CM038224.1, read as the reverse complement.
TCATTGGTGTCTCAAATAATTCTTGGTATTGATGTAATACTTGTTGTATGTTTGCAAGTAAGTCATTGAAATCATTCAATGGATACTGTGGCTGCTTTAAAACTTCTCTAATGTGTAGGTATGATACTTCTTCAGTCTTGTTTTTCAATTTTGTAAACTGGTGTAGAGAAATCTGTTCCCAATTTGGTGTTGTGTCTCCTTGTAATTGTATTACTGTGTTATTGTATTTGAATTTCATTATAAGTTTCTTGTAATTGTGCACTCTCCATTATTTTAGCCATTGACTCCTAAAACTACATCCGCTCCTCAGTAATGGTAAAAATACGTTATAAATGTGTAGCCTTGTAGTTTGATTTATATATGTTATTGCAAATTTCTAAGCATTGTAGTGTCTCCCCATTTCCTACTAATACTTTGAAGAAGGATGTGTGTTACCGCAGTGTTCTATAAATTTGGCTAGTTTGGATTGGATGAAATTGTGTGTTGATCCACTATCAATCAATACTTGTGTAATATTTCCAATTATTTTGTAAACGTAAAGTTATTTTGATTGTCCGGAATGCATTTAGTGATTGGATATCATACTAGTCTAAAGTATTTGTCAGTTTTCTTGTTGCAGATTGTGTTCTTGTTCATCATTGACTATCATGAGGGATTTGATTTATGCCAGACCTATGATATTTCTCATCACAATTAAAGCATAATCCTTTTTTTTCTTTCTTCCAGCTAAGCTGTTGTAAGTCTTTGAATTGGTAGTGTAAGTTTACTATTTTCTTGATTGTTTTGGATTTGAGTTGGTGTGTTGGAGGTTGTTGTTATTTAAATGTTGTTGCTTGATTGTTGCGTAACTTCTCCTATGTGTACTTCATCCGATAATCTATCTTCCATTAGTTTTGCCAAACCAAAAGCTTGTTGTAATGATGTTGGTTGTAAAGCTCTCACTTCTCTTTTTTATGTCTGTCTCACCCGATTCAAAAAACTTTGAAGAAAATCTGGTGGAATTCTTGAAATTTGATTTGCTAAATCTTCAAATTCATTGTAGAAGCTTTGTACTGATGTTTTTTTTGTTGCATTTTGGCTAGTTCTCCCCGTAAGTCTCTATATAGTGATGGTACAAATCTTTGTATAACTTGATCTTTGAAATTTTACCAAGAATTGAGTAGTTTAGATGCATCCATTGGAACCAACTTAATGGGGCTCCCATGTATACCGATGTTATGATAAACTTTGTTCTTTTTGGAAAATTCAGGGCATCTATGAACTCCCTATTTGTTTTGAATAGTTATCTTTAATTTTCCTCCGACAAATGGGAATACCGCCATTCTTTAATGTGTCTAATTTCATATTTTGTTGTGTTCTTTTTCTCATGGAGCAACTTCTATAGTTTTGTTGTGTGCTGCCTTTGCCAGTGGAGGATCAACGAGCACTGATGGGGCACGCTTTGGAGATTGCGATCAAATTCACCTTGAAGGATTTACTGCAGGGATACCTAATTGAAACTAGTGAGCTCAAGGAGGGTTTTGGAAAGAAGAGGAGAGAATACTCTGAGAAGAAGAAGAAGAAGTAGAAGTAGAGATGTTTCTGGGATAAGTTTTTCATCCCTTTCTTGGTTGTTTACTCTTTTTATTTATAAGCAAGGGTTACAATCTTCTTGGTTTCTAACTGAATCTATTTTAGAGTTTTGTTACATCTCTTTCTTGAAGTTCTTTATAAAGGAGGTTTGTTTGTTGTACTTTTACGCTTCCTCGATGTTTTGGTTGATCGGTTTAGCTTCTTGCTTAGCCTTTGTATTCTGCCTTAAGTTAATGTCATTTGCACTCTTACTTGACATAGTCTTAAGCCATGTTGGTGATTTTCTGCCTCTCTGCGGTTGAGTGTTTGATGTGAGTACACATCAGAGTTGGTGGAGGAATGGGGAGAGGAAATGCGTCTGCAAGAGAAGCTACATTTGTAGTAGATGAAAAATTATTGGAGGAATGGATTGAAACTTTTGGAGATGAATTGCCGAAAGAAGGTAGAGGAGAGGGAACAATATTTGTGAGTATAGCTTGGGAAGGTGGATAAGATGTGACAGAAATAGTCAAAGGAGGAATATAAAAGGCAAAGTGGAAGAAGAGGGAGTTGTAGTTGAGGTAGAAATATGAAATGTAGATATCTTCATAGAAAGTAACATTTCTAGAAAATGTTTGTGGATCTAGACATTTATAACCTTTGGGGGGTGATGCATAGCCTAGAAAACACCTGTCAGCAAATTAATGAGAGGAATAAAGAGATAAACATATAACATAAACATCCACAGGTCTTAAGATAAGCAAGCAGTTTGTTTGTTATGAAGTAGTTGATATAGAGAATATGGATTAAGAGGAAAGTTGATTGATAAGATAGGAAGCAGCCAAAAGTGTATCCACCTAGATATAATTAGATAAATTCACAGCAAGCATGAGTGTGCGAACAGTTTTGATTAAGTGATAATGTTTCCTTTTAGCAAGCTCGTTTTGTTCTAGAGTATACACACAAGTTATCTAATGTGTTATGCTATGATTAGTGAAGAAGTTTTTAGGTGTGGCATTAACAAATTTGTCTCCTATGTCTGATTGAAGTATTGTAATGGTTTTATTGAATTGTGTTTGAATAAACTTATGAAATTGCTTAATTTAGTAACAACATCAGATTTTAATTTTAAAGGAAAAGTTTAACAATATCTTGAATAATCATCAACTAACAAAAGATAATATTGATATCCTTGCTTAGACAAGGTAGGGCACATCACTATGAATTAAAGCAAAAACATTAGATGATTGAGAACTAGAAGAATGAAAAGCCAATTTGTGGCTCTTAGCAAGTGCACAAGCTGGATAATGGAAATTCCTTGTGCATGCGACTAGAGCATAGGTGACACAATAGTTCGGGTTGAGCAGAGAAGGATGAATGTCCCAAGCAACCATGCTAGAGAGTTTGAGTTTGAAGTGATATCGTGTTGAATAGAGCAAGAGGAGATGGAGATTTGAAAGACTTAACTGGATAAAGACATTGATGACACAGTCCATGGAGAAGAATTTGGTTGCTCTTTAGATCCTTGATTAGAAAACTATATTTATCAAAAGTAATAGAACATGAATTGTCATTGGTGAGTTTATGGATAGAAAGTAAGTTGTGAGAAAAGTTTGGGACATGTAATAAAGAGGAGAGTATGAACTTACGGTGGGGTTTTGGTAGACTCCCTTGTCCAGAATGAGTAATTGGAAGCATCTGTCCATTTCCAAGAAGAACTTGCTGATTCCCATGATATTGTTGAGGTTGTATTAACCGATCAGCATTTGTACTCAGATGGGATATGACACTGCTGTTGAGGACCCAATTGGTATCTGAATTTGGTTGACCAGCCAGCAGCGCTTGAGGATGTTGAAAGATAAAAATAGTTTTGTACCAGCATTTAGAAGCAGTGTGCCCAGGTTTTCCACACAATTGACAGATTATGGTTGTTGTCTTCCTCTGCTGGAAGTAATATTACCACGAGGGGATTTGAAATTGCAATGAGTAAAGGTATTATGAGTTCTATTTGAATATCTTGTTGTGTTAGGTGTATGGCTCCTTGTAGCTACAAATGCCATAGGTGAGTTCGTAGTATTTTGAAATTGAAAGGCCTTTGATAGGTTTGATAGCAATGTTCAATTATTCACTACAAAGAAGGGAATAAAACGTAATCTAAACTACTGGTTTGCAAATTAGCTCAAATGAACATTTTGAAGGCACGATATGTTACTGATAGTCCATTAAGAGTGTATAAAATAATGTCCTCTGAATCAAGGGGAGAGGTGGTAGCAACAATAACATCGACTTTAGTTTTAATTTTAGAAACATATTGCATCATGGATTTATCTTTCATTGTAATGTGATGAAATTCATTATTCAGGTAAATAATTTGAGATCGATTGGTAGATTGCAAGCGACAGTTAATGGTGTTCTAGATTTTCAAACATGAGTCAGGTTTAAGAACATAGGGTAGTAGAGATGGGGGAGATAATGAAGTATAAAGCAGTAGCCAGGCTCTAATCTAAAAGTATCCAAGTTTTAAAGAGTGGGATTAGAGCTATCAAGCCATCATCATTAGCAATTTGTTTGGCTGGTTTAGGGTGGAATCATCAAGAAAGCCTTGAAAATCACTGACCTTAAAGAGATTAACTATTTGGGATTTCCAAACTGGATGATTTTCAGTAGTGAGCTAAAGGTTGATTACCATTTTGATATTGGACATGAGAAATTTTAATTGGGTGGGGAGGGGGAGGTGGAATGATAGTATCACTCATTTTCAAAGATGTGATGGGAAGAGAAGAGGGACCAGAAGTAGTAGAGCCGAAAACAGCAGGTGAGGAGAAGACTGAGAAGTACCGTTAAGTATGAATATTTGATTCCAAGTTGAGATACTGCATTCTGTACTTAATAGCACAATAATATAGAGAAGCAGAGAAGATGTTTTAGCAGAATAACATACTAGAATTGATTGCATTGTCTTCCACTCCAACTAAACATACACATACATCTATATACACTAAGGTAAAACAAACTTTGCACCTAGTATAGAGTTTGTTATGATCTGATGATAAGGTAGAGATCTGTCACAAATCAATGGGTAGGATAAAATATGCAAAAGGTAGTGGCTGCTCTAGACAATAATAGAATATTCATAAGTTATCAGGTGGTCTAAAGACCTCAGAGGCTGCCGCCATCCTAGCTAAGTTGGGGATTAGACAATTCTCTTATTGTCTTTTGTCTAGTTGTGTATGAGAATGGTTTAGTGTCTAGTGTTTAGTGTTTAGGTGGTTGATCTCATTGAGAAAGATTTTGTTGAGAAGTTTTCAACATGCTTTTGACTGATTACTTCACTTTCACTGGTGCTCTCTTATCCCATCCTTGCTGCAGCGACAACATGTTCCTCAACGCTTACTAGAATGTCCTTACTGATGTGATTTCCACCGATTGCAATATATCAACAAGCTGAGAAGGTTAAAGAATATTTGAAGGGTCTTAGCAAATTTGTAATTACTGCTGCACTTGCTACATCTCTACTATTACAACTGCTACAGTTGAAGTAAAGAAGCAAGAGCCTCATGAGGAATTTGATGAAGATATCGGTTTCAATTTGTTCGATGAAGTTTTATTTGCCTTCTAGAAATAGAATTTTGATATGTTGCATTTTATTTTATTAGAAGTTAAAGAATATATATATATATATATATATATAGAGAGAGAGAGAGAGAGAGAGAGAGAGAGAGAGAGAGAGAGAGAGAATTTCTTTCTATTGCATTCTCTTTCTGAAGTGATTTCTACTTAAGGGTGGAACTACTTCATACGCATTATTTTGTGCATTATTAGCTTTTTAAACAAGATTTGAAGTGTCTTGTTGTTTTTAACAGGATTATTACCATTTTTATTCTTTCTTTAAGCTTGAAAAGTAAACTTTAGAGAGACGTAAGGTTAAAAAAATAAGTTTAACCATGGATGTTATTTATTGTTTAAAATAATGGTTAGGTATTAGGAAATAGGTTGTTTGGACAAATTGGTTTAATAATTTAGGCTACATCATATCATTTATTTTCTTAATAAAAAATACCATTATTTGCTAAGCTTTGATGTCCACTTCTAAGACAAAAATAAAATCTAGTACTATTTTCAACATCATACTTTTAATATGAATCAGATGATGGAGGCCTTCCATATAATTCCAAAATACATAAAAATAATTTGAATTAAATACTCCTTGAGCATGTTGAGTATACACTTTTGTATTTTTCACCATTTGATTTGATAATAATAATTTTTATGTAATAAAGATTAATAATTTCTTTGTAGGACAAATTATTTATATTAATTATTATGATTGTCATTATTAATTTAAAATTTTATTAATGATAAATATATATTCTTGAAGCTACTAATAATTTATTTCAACTGTTTCTGGAAAATCACTAAACTCAACTTGCTTAGCCAAATTGGAAAATTAGATTAGGCTGGACTAGGGTAGTTTGAGAATATTCATAGGCTTTATAATATAAGAAAATTAAGAGCTCAATAACATGAAAATAATTACTAAAATATTTTCATATTATTTATCTTGATTTTGCATAATTTTTCTTAATTTATTTTCTTATGTTTCTCAATATTCTTGGAGTTATCTTTTTAAGATAATTTAAGTACTTGCATGAGATTAAGCCTTATCAAATATTTCGCATAACATGAGCTAATTTATTTCACACTTCATTATGCTATTTTCATGATTGGATGAATTTTTTATCTATTTATTTTAGCATGAGAATCAAATTATTCTTTTATTTTCAAAATTATCCTTTTTCTCTCTCCTATCCCTTATTTTCTCTCTCATATCAATAATCCCTTCTTATTTTCATTTTGGCATAAGAATTTTGTGAGAATTAATTTATTCATTATAATATTATATATTTTCTTTATTTAATGAATTTGTAAGTTCATACTTTCTTGAAATTTGAAGTTAAGTATTTTTAAATTTATAATTGTATTTTTCCATAAAATGTTTCCAAATTTGTTTTATCTCTTTATGGAATGCTTTGGTCAACCCCAATGAATTTAAATTTTATTATTTTTGAATTTATTTGAATTAAGTTAGGTTGATTCAAATTCATTTTGATCTTGACTAAGTATATTTTTTAATTTTGGTTTTTCTTTTAAGGAAATAGCTAGACTGACTCCTCCTTTTTATTTTTGATTGATTTAAACTATATAATTGATTCAAAATACTTCTTAAATTAATTTATCATAATTTACTTGTGATTGATTACATTAATTGGAGATTGATGTGTATAAGGTAATGCTTTGGCCGAAAATCTATTCATGCTCATTTGATTTATATTATTGAAGTTTAATTACGAGACTTGCCTTACTCTTCTCAATCTATTTAGTTAAATTGACATCTCATAATTTGCATTGATCATGATTGAATCTCCTTAGAAAACTCTTTGGCTTTCCCATGCTTTTGAAAATTTCAAATTCATTTCATTTTGAATTATTTCAGACTTCTTCATTACTTAATCCTTTCTTTTATTAGCTTGTGTTCATTTTTATTAATTGCAATATTATTTTTCCCTCCTCTCTTACATGATCAGCCACACCATCCTCAATTTAATTTGAATTTAAATTATTGCCATGTACTTGATTATTTGAAATCAATTACTTGTCTTAAATTAATTTTTGTCCTTTTGTTTTAGCTTTGGTCGAATCTTACTTAAATCTATTGGGAATTTAAGAGAGGAGAAAGAGAGGGAGTGAAGTAAAGAGCACAATCTCACACACAGAGAAAAAAACACAAGAAGATTTACATGATTTGGTATCTTGTGTATGTCCACAGCTGCACTAGGATCTCACTATATTTCTCTCTCACAATGAGATTAAGAGAAGATACCAATTTTGGGATGCTTTCTCTCATAGATTTCCTCTCCTTTTATAGGCTAAGATGAAGGAGGTAGGTTTGGAGGAGAAATAATTTTAATTGACCATCTAGCCAACAATTTTGAATTTCAAGTATGAAACAATTCAATTTTGGTGGCTACCTAACTTTGATAAGAAGGAAAAAAAATGTGGAATTTGACTCCACATTTAATTTGACTCCATATTTAATATTCTCCCACTTGGAGTCAAAAAATACATTATGTTTGGAAACTTATCTCAATATGCTCTATCATGTAGGTCCACTAATACTTCTAGTGCGGTGCCTTCACCATCATGATTTATAGAGGCCAATTGAGGTCATGCATAACCTCAATTTTGAGATGGTCACCACCTTGTTCAACATATATGCAAGATTCTTTGTTCCATGAATCTTCTCAAGTTATAGAGTTCTATCATCAATTAGTCCTCTGATGTGATGATAGCTTAACTGCAACAAAATAATGTAGGACTTGTCTAACCTCTTGATGAAGCAATAGTGATCCATCTCACATCTAGTAAACTCATTCTTGCAAATGAAGTCTTCAAATTTTTATACCATTATTTTGGTGCCTACTTTAGCCCATATAAGCTCTTTTGAAGCTGTCACACTAATTTTTTTTTTAAGAATAACAAATCCTTCTGGTTGTTCCATATAGATCTCTTACTCGAAATCTCCATGAAGAAAAGCAATCTTCACATCTAGCTGATCCAGATATAAGTCTTCAGTTGCAATAATACTTAAGACCATTCTGATGATAGTCGTCTTTACCACTAGTGAGAACACCTCTATGTAATCGATCTGCGTAGTTGCTGAAATCATTTGACCACCAACCCAGCCTTATATCTTTTGCTCCCATCAGACTCTTCTTTCACTCCATACACCCACTTATTCTGCAATACTTTCTTGCCTTTGGGTAATAGGTTATGTTCTGCTCTAGAGAGTTCATCTCTTCTTTCATGGCTTTCTCCCAGTGGATTGAATCTCCCGCTTGCAATGCTTTCGAGTAGTGCTTTGGCTCCCCAATTATCTGTCAATAATATATAATATAAAGATGAAGAACACCTTTACGTGGGCTTAGATTGTCTAATAAATCTCCTCAATGTCATAGAAGTAGATGGCTCTTAAGCCTTTGTGGGCTCCAAAAATTTGCCACCGACCTCTCGTAATTGAAGAGAGTTTGATTTATGTGTAGGTGTAATTTTCAGAAGGCAGATGAAATAGTAGATAAGACACTACCTAGAGATTTCATCCTCATTTTATGAGGACTGATCCATGTTTCCCCTATAAGCACAAGCACCTATAGTTACCCCTCTCAGAGAGAGAACTTTTGATTAAGGTCATTAGATGCATAAGGATAAAGTAACATGTGGAGTTTAAAATTTAGAATTTGGGATTTAGAATTTATGAAATTAATCAGTATTAGCTTAAAATGGATGGTTGGGGGGAATGATGATGTGCCCTATCTAGATCCCATAGTTCCGTCATCCCGGGCCATCGTGGTCCCTAGTCTACTTAGTTAGAGGAGGTAGTCGACCCAACCTGACAGAAGGATCCTTATCAGCAATACATGGGTTACATCGTCCAAGAAATCTTTGTAGACCTGGGGTGGTGTTTATCTAAGGAGACATGCTTAAGTATACCTTAGCTGATAAAGAGTTTTTTGCCCTATCAAGTGTACCCTATGATTCATAACTCAAAGAGAAGAGCTATTGGGAAGCATATAAGATACGATAATGATCGTAATATAATGATTCTATTTTGATCAACCATTAGAGAACTCGGTCAGAATCATCATATGTGGAGCTCGCAAGCCATGCCGAGGAGACACGCCATCCTAGACATGAGATTGATTGAGAGTGAACATTGTAGAACACTTGATTTGACATTGGCTCATTTGTTAGCTAGCATTGTCTTAATTTGTCACCTCCGACAAACAATTGCGGAATGTGGATTGGGTTTTAGCTTTAAGTTTTTAGAGTGAATTTCATTTGGACATTTATAGTTTAATGACATGTTAGATTTCACATTTGGTTTTACTTTTAATTTGAGTTAGTTTAATTTGAAATTAAGATCACATTTTTGATGGAAGTATCCCCTCTGGTTGAAAGCATCATTCAAGACAGCCATCATTGGAGTGGATGTATTATTGATCATTTGTTTTATTATTTTAGATCCTGTCGACTCTATTAGTTTAACAATTGAGGATCAGATCTACTATCATATGATAAAATTAGCTTCTCAGACGTTTCAATAAGCTAAAATTCTTATAATAATTAAATTTTTAGATTTTGTTAATCCAGACCCAATCTTAAGACCAAACCGAGACGCAACTCGCACAACATCCTCATACACTAAATTTAGGCATTCAGTATAGCGTCGGGGCCCATGCGGGCATTTGATAATTTAGATTATTTTATTTTTAAATCATGAGATTGACTTTATATCTTCGTTTAATTTTAATTTAGCCTACACAGCCTTTTTAGATATTAAAATTTACACTTTAAATCTCTATGTTTGAGCACATACAGGTATTTATAGCTTAGATAATTTTATTTAATTAATGAAATCATTGATTTTGAAAATCATAATTAAAATGAAAATTTTTAAGTTTTAGATTGAAAGAATCTTCATAATTCATGGAGAATTTAATTTAGTATTGCCTTATATCTGCTTGTACAAAGAGTTTTAGATCTGGTGACGTTAAATGCATTTTAAATTGTTCTAGTAATTTACTAGATTCCTTATAAATAATATTTGATTATTTCTTTTTTTTTTTATTGAAAGTTGTCTAATCTTTAAACCTTCAGTTAATTCTCATTTATATCTGTTAGCAATTCTCAAACTCATTAAGAGGTATATTCAATTTCTCCTTGATTCAATTCAAGTATTTAATAAGACAAATAACATGCTTCAAGTATTTCCCAAAAATCCCTTGAACATGCCTATTTGCAATCCTTCAATTTCATTAGGGATCTCCTATGGATTATTTGATTTTCTTCAATTTATTTGGATGTGTTTGAAGAGTATATTTTAATTTCAAGGTATTTTTTGTGCTTTGATTAGATATTCAATCAGATCATTTTTCACAACAATTAAAATGAGATATTGAAGTGCTAAGCTTATGTTTATCACCAAAATATTCACCAAAAAATGATTGAAATTTTCTTTTGATTATCTCAATATAAAATCCAAGATAATTCAAATATTGAGTGAGAGATATTTATTCATTTGAGAGCAGTTGACTAATTCTTGATTTCAGTTGGATTCAAATTTCAATAATTTTGTTTACTTCAAAATTTAGTAAACTCAAATTAAATTTTAAAATTAGCTTAGAATTTTCAATTTAAATTAATTTATTTGAGTTTTTATCAATGTAAAATTGGCAAGATTCCATTACCATCAGATGAGACTACATTGAAATTATTTTACCACGTCATGCTCTAATCAGTGACGATGTTTTGAACAATTTACTAATCCTATTACGCCCTGATGAGCATAACGAGACCTTCAATCACCTGCATAAAAGTAAATATATATACAAATATTCTTCTCCCCCTTTTTTTTTCTAAGTCCCAGCTTTAGTCAAAATTTCAGCAGCATTTCGGTATAGGGGGGAGCAACATCTAATGGTTTTGGACCCGCCATGCTAATGAAGGATTGCTTAAATTCGCGCCAATTTTCATCTACGCCATGAGCGAGCTTCAAACCAGATAAAGAAACACAAACATGTATACTTATATTCACACATTTCTTTGCACATTTATCACCAACCACAAAGATAAATCTTGGTATCTAAACTCAATCATATAAGAATTCTACCGAGTGTAAACCCAAAGGAAGGAAGGGTATCGAAGATCGAGAGAGGAACCCGCTTGATGACGGTGTTCCTTCTCAACTGCAGTAAAAGGAAAGGTTGGAAGAGTAATTCAGCGGCTATTCGCTCGATTAGAGGAGTACTTGAGAAAGTATACCGAGAGGAACCCACCTGATGATGGAGTTGCCTCTCGAATACCCTCGCTTGTAAAAAAAAGGGAGGCCCAAGAAAAAAGATTAAACTTGCTGTTTGAATGAACAGAGATTTCTCCCTCCATCCACCACCATCTATAGCTACGTCAAAATGTTGTTAACAAAGCTCTTCTTCTTTCTCGTTATCTGGATATTAACCATAGTTGATGCAGTCCAAGCACAAGACACCATATACGTTGTCAACATGTCTGCCGATACTATAGATATCACCATGGGATCTTCAATCACCACGGACTTTGCCTCCTCATGGATCTCCTTCTCCGGCCTCTTCATCTTCGGATTCAACTACGAGAACGATGGTTTCTTCGTCGGCATACAGCTCTGCGACCCCTCTTCAGAATTTGTCATCGTGTGAACGACGAGGCTGGATCAGAAGCGCTTTACGAAAGATGCCTTCCTTAACTTCACCGACAAGGGGCTTTTCGTCACACCGGAGAAAGATGCGGAGGCCTTTGCTCTCTTCAAGTTCCCCTTGACGGCCACCACTACTTCCATGCTGGACGACGACAACTTCATCGTCTTCAACTCCAACATCTACAGCAACACTTTTTGCAACAAAAATTCGAGGTGCACCTCGACAGTGGCTGGAGGTGCAGTGCGATCCTATAGCACAAATAACACATCGTGCATTAATATTTCGACGTGCGGGTCATCTTCAGATAATATCATCTGGCATAGCTTTGATTTTCCCACCGACATAATCCTTGGAAGCCAAATCTTGCCCTACGGCTATAACCTCACCTCCTCCGCCGGTAAGACAAATCATTCCATCGGACAGTACATCCTCTACTTGTCATGCGACGGTACCAACCTGATTTCCTACCGTCTGATCTCTGCGGACAGGAATTGGGACACCGGGCTCTCCGGTGGCGATTATAGATTTCTCAACCTCGATGGAAATGGCCGCCTCTGCCTTCTTTTAGCGGCAATGAGATGGACCTTTCGGGCTATATACTCGATACTACCGCTACTGACATGATGTACCGTGCAACGCTCGACCCGGATGGCATTTTCAAACTCTACGTGCTTAATCTAGACACCAACGTGGAGAGTAGGGTAGTTGCGGTTGAAGGAAAAATCGAACGAGGAAGTGGGATATTTCCTTGCAGTTTTGAAGGGGAATTGAATGAGGAAGAGGGAACGGTTATGATAGAGATGAAGTGAAGAGTTTTTTTTTTGGCTCGAGGCTTACGATCATTTTTTATTTTTGAATTAATGAAATAGTATTAAGTGTTAACAAATGCCTCTAGCAAATATGATTTATGTTTAGTCATATTTGTTAAAACCGGTTGCACTTTCGATTATCATCATGAATTTCAAATTACTTCAATTTCAATAGGTTCGATGAAGAGTTCTTTTTTTATATCTTTATGGATTTGAATTTCTTCTGAACCTAACTTCATGCTCAACTAGGTTGGATGTAGAAATTTGTTTGTTTGTTTTGAGACATAAAATTTCTTCTGTCTTAGCTTTAAGCTTGGATGAAGGATTGAGATGGTCCATATTGACTGTTAAAAGTATGTATTTTCTTCCCCATGCTTACTTTGATGGACTTGTTGAAGGGTGCATACAAATGATCTAGTCTTTTGGCTTATATTAGATCAGAAATATTGAGTTATCAATCCAACAATGAGTGCTTTAATAAAATGGATAACCACAAAATTCCTTTAGTCCAGCCATCAATTTTGTATGAACTATGGAATTTCTTTCTCGGTATTGTGCTTTCTGCTTTGACTAACTTTATGAGAAAATTGGCTTTGATCTGTGCTTTGTGCTTGAACAGATTATTTGAGAATAAATTGAAATATCACCCTCCAAGAAATATAAAGATTGACTTGAGGCAGCTTTGAATTGAGAATTTTCTCAAATTGTCTTGGTCTATTGATCATGTAGAAAGAGCCTGCAACTTGATCATGGAAAAGGGTTCTTATCTAACAGAGGAATTATAGATTAGCTCAGAAATGCATCACAGAGTTTGAACTTCTTTAATATAAATAAAAGTAGCTCGTTCTGATCATCATGTATATTTATCTGAGGATCCCAGCTTGAAGCACGATGTCGACTTATATATATATATATATATATGCCCCCTATCTTACAGGAGAAATTCTAAAATATTTTGAAAGAGCTTTAAAATAATTTAAGAAAATATATCAATATTTGAGTTAATATATTTGATCTTAAGAAGGTTTTAACATGTAGCATTGATTTCATCTATGTATAAAAATTTAAAAATGCCCCCTGTGTAATAAGAGAATTTTCACGGAATTTTTTTTTCATCTTGAGTAAGTATATTTTTTAGGGATCTCGATATGAAGCACGATGTCGACCTAAATAGATATACAAAAAAAATGCCCCCTATATGATAGAAGGATGTTTACTTTATTTCAAAAATGCATTCTTGCGTTGCAAGAGATTTTCCATACAAAACTTACACATGTAATGACGACGAAGAGTAACTAGTATTCTCAGCATCAGGACCAGTTCCCCTTCTTGAAAAGTTGGAGGACTTACTGTATGATCGAATGCTTTGGACATCCTCCTTAGTAGACTTCTAAATTTTGCTGAGCTTGGAGCCGAATTTCATTAAGCGGGTCAGGCTCTTCCATCTGTAGATGAAAATTCTCATCTTGAGTGAGATTGTGTTGAATGACTACTCGGAGTGAAAGTAATTCAACTTCAAGTGGCAAGACTGCTTTAGCTCCAAATACTTTGGCATAAGGAGTAGATTTTCTGGGAGTACAGCCCAGATGTCACGTCATTATCTTTCTTTAAGGCAGTTTCACTTCAAGGCACTGGCTTCCAAATTTGCTTACCTTTTTGTCGGGACCTTTCGACGGTGGATTCTTGGACCTGTGGTCTAAGTGTCATGCTTTGATGCTTACCGTACGGGATTTGAAATGGTTGACATCTTATCAGGGTTGTAGGAGGAGGTCTCCTTAGAGGAGCAACTCTAGCCTCCTTAGTGATGGGACTTTAGTATTTTCTTTCATCACTCCCTTCTCATTAGCAACTTTGAGGATCCGATGCACTATTGCATATATAATGTCAAGTTTTCCTCACTGGAGAAGCTGGAACTTGATGTTGTCGGGTCTAGAAGGACTATTTGATTTGACCAGAGGTTTGTTGCTTTACCCATCTTAGTCGTCAAACTTATTATGGGTTGGAACACTCACTTTTGGTTCCACAGCTAGTTGTATAATTTTTTACTTGAATAATGGTTGTTGAGCACGCCATTCAACATTTCTCTTTCTCTACTGTCTCTAGGTTAGTTTGCTTTCAGATGAAGAAGCTTTTGTGCTGCTATTTCTTCTCGGGGGCTTCGACCTCCATATTTATTTTTCTTTCTTGTCGGGACCTTTCGGTAGTGGATTCCTGAACATGCAGTTCAGGTGTCATGCCCCGATGTTCACCGTACTGGAATTGCTTAGGACGGTCTTGAGCTCTTATTGCCACTAATGGTAGCTTCTATAGTTGAGCATTCTTGGCTTCTTTGGTAATTGGCCTTTAATATCTTTTATTCATAAGACGTTTTTCTCTTTGACAACCTCAGAACTCTATGTATTCGAGCAGATAGAGTTTCAGGTTATTTCTTCTATAGTGGTAGAGCTTGATGTTGTTGAGTCTAGAAAGACTGCTTCACCTCACCAGTAGAGCTATTTCTTTTTACCCATTTTAGGTTATCAAAGTTTTTATGGGTAGAAATACTCGCTTCTAGCGGCAATATTGCTTGTTCATTTGGTCATTCAGGTAGGATCCGCTGAGCCCTCAGCTCAGCATTTATTCTTCTTCTTTTCCTTTTGGTTAATTTGCTTCATGATGAGAAAGCTTCATGATCATTCTTTCTAGGTACAAGGTTTCAGTTGGTGAAGCAATTATACCATGAAGCATTAAAGACACAGTTTATTCGCTGACGATTCTTTTCATCACGGGGGCTTCATATTGACCCAATTTTTCAAAAACTGAAGTTCTTTGTCGAGAAAACTCCTTAACAACGGTTGGTTGCTGAACTGGTTGGCGAGCATGGTGAGTACGAGCTTCAGTAAACTGAGGCCTTCCCGTATGATCTTGAACGAGTGCACAATGGGTGGGTACTTCAGGAGTTGTAGCTAAATTAGTTGGAAAATTCAAGCTACTAAATTGAATGGTAGCTCCAACATCATCTGTGTTGATGATGGTGTTAGCTAAGCAAATGTTTGCACCAAGCCCTAGTTGGACGGTGAAATGAGTGCTCTGTAGATCCATTCTGTGAAAGTAAAAGATGAGGATTAGTAATTAATAATTGTTATACTTTCAAAATGCAGAGACACTACAAAATAAAATAATAGTGTAATAAAAATATACTCTACAGAATAATTCATTCGACATAGAGCCTCATATATTAGTAATTTGAATTTATTACACATTTAAATCACCATTTTTTATTTTGAATTTTCAAATAATTTTTTGCTACTATAGTATGTATATAACTAGCCAAAGATGGAAAGAGAATCTTGTCCCTAGCAGAGTCGCCATAAATTTGTGGGCTTCAAAATTTTGCCACAGACCTCTCAATAATTGAAGAGAGTTTGATTTATGTGTCAGTATCATTTTCAAAAAGCAGATGGAATAGTAGATAAGACACTACCGAGAGATTTCATCCTCATTTTGTGAGGACTTTAGATCTGGTTCCAGATTTTCTATAAGCGCAAGCACCTATAGTTAATTACCCCTCTCAATGGTGAGAGAGACCTTTCGATTAAGGCGAGTCGTTAGATCGCTAAATGCATAGCATATAGTAGCAACATATAGAGTTTAAAATTTAGAATATGGGGTTTAGAATTTATGAAATTCATCAGTATTAGCTTAAACCGGATGGTTGGGGGGAATGATGATGTGCCCTATCTAGATCCCATGGTTTCGTCATCCTGGGCTGTCGTGGTTCCTAGTCTACTTAGTCAGAGGAGGTAGTCGACCCAACCTGATAGAAGGATCCTTATCAGCAACACATGAGTTACATCGTTCAAGAAATTATTGTAGACGTGGGGCAGTGTTGTCTATGGAGACAGGCTTAAGTCTACCTTAGCTAATAGAGCGCATTTTTCCCTATTAGGTGTACCCTATGATTCACAACTCAAAGAGCAGAGCCATTGGGGAGCATACGGGCTATGGTCGTGATCGTAATATAATGGTTCCATTTGGCAAAACCACCGATTAGGACTCGTAACTATATCATGGAGCATCGGCCAAGTCACGCAAAGACACATGCCACACGCCCCTTACTAGCGAGATTGATTGAGAGTGAACATAGTAAAACTTGACATTGGCTCATTTGTGAGTTTTCTTAATTTGTCACCTTTAACAAATAATTGGGGAAGGTGGATTGGGTTTTAACTTTAAATTTTTTTAGATTGAATTTCATTTAAAATTTATAGCTTAATGACATTATTTCACATTTGGATTTTTAATTTGAGTTTAATTTAAAATTAAAAATCACATTTTGATGGAAATATCCTCTAATTGAAATCACCATTTAACAACCACATCATGGATGTATTGATCATTTAATTTATTATTTAGATCCTGTCGACTCTATTAATTTAACAATAAATGAGGATCTAGTCATATGATTAGATATGTTTTAATAATGAAATTCTATAATAATTGGATTTTTAGGTTTTGTTAACCTAACTGGTCCTAAGATCAAAGGGAAGCAACAAGAAGATCCTCGACACTAAATTTAAGCATTCGGTGGTCGTGTCCATGCGTTTGATAATTCAGATTATTTTATTTTTAAATCATGAGATTGACTTTATATCTTCGTTTAATTTCAATTTAGCTTGCACAGTCTTTTTAGATATTAAAATTTACACTTTAAATCTCTATGTCTGAGCACATACAGGTATTTATAACTTAAATAATTTCATCTAATTAATGAAACATTGATTTTGAAAATCATAATTAAAATGAAATTCCTTAATTTTTGGATTAAAGAAAGCTCCATAATTCATGGAGAATTTAATTTAGTGACGCCTTTTGCTTGCTTATACAAAGAGTTATAGATCCGGTGGCGTTGAAGACATTTTAAATTGTTCTAGTAGTTTACTAGATTCCTTGGAAATAATATTTGATTGTTTTTTTATTCAAAATTATCTAATCTTTAAACTTTCAATAGATTCTCATTTATATGCATTAGCAATCCTCGAACTCATTGAGAGCTCTATTCAATATCTCCTTAATTCAATTTAAGTATTTTAATAAGACAAATAACATGCTTCAAGTATTTTCCAAAAATTCTTTGAACATGCTTATTTGCAATCCTTGAATTTCATTAGGGATCTCCTATGGATTCTTTGATTTTCTTCAATTTATTTGGATGTATTCGAAGAGTATATCTTAATTCTAAGGGATTTCTCGTGGTTTGATTAGATATTCAATCAGATCATCTTTCACATCAATTGAAATGAGATATTGAAGTGCTAAGCTTATGTTTATCACCAAAATATCTAACTCATTTCAATCACTTCATGATCGAGTATCCGAATATATTTTCAGATATTGCATATTTCAATCTTAAAAAATGATTGGAATTTTATTTTGATTATCTCAATGTGAAATCCAAGATAATTCAAATATTGAGTGAGATGTTTATTAATTTGAGAACGTTTTGACTAATTTTGATTTTGATTCAAATTTCGATAATTTTGTTTACTTCAAAATTTAGCAAACTCAAATTAAAATTAAAATTAGCTTAGAATTTTCAATTTAAATTAATTTATTTGAGTTTTATCAATGTAAAATTGAATTTCAGACCCCGATCATCCCTACATGTCTACATCGTAATTATTTTCTACCCATCACGCCTCCGATGAACATTGTTGTTTTGAAGCATTGGTCAAATTTCAATCTACACGATTTAGCATCGACTTTCACCACGCGATAAAACAAATATATATGTAAATATTCTTCTCCTTTTTTTTTTCTAAGTCCCATTTAAAATTTTAGAGATTTCGCATGGGAGAAATATCTAATGATTTTGAGACTTCCGTCACTCGATGAGCGGACGACGCTTTAAACACCCGGCTAATTTCATCTCCAGTTGACGAGCGGCGCCTTCAAACCCGCATGAAGAGCATGTATACTTATATTCACACATTTCTTTACACATCTACCACCAACCACAAAGATAAATCTTGGCATCTAAACTCAATCATATAAGAAGTTTGTTGGAGTGGTAAACCCAAAGGAAGGAAGGGAATAAAAAAATACTGAAGATCGAGAGAGGAACCCGCCTTATGACGGTGTTCCTTCTCAACTGCAGCAAAAGGAAAAGTTGGAAGAATAATTCAGTGGCTATGGCGCTCGATCAGAGGAGGAATTGAGAAGGTATACTGAGAGGAACCCACTTGATGAGGGAGTTACCTCTCAGTTACCCTCGCTTGTAAAAAACAAAGAGGTCGGCTAAAGATGAATTCGGCAAAGGGGAGAGGCTTAACAGCGAGAGTGAGTCAAGGGTCGACATCCATTCACCCAAAGATTAAACTTGCTGTTTGAATGAACAGAGGTTTCTCCATCCGTGCTCCATCCACCACCATCTACTGCTATATCAAAATGTTGTTAACAAAGCTCTACTTCTTTCTCGTTATCTGGATATTAACCATAGTTGATGCAGTCCAACCACAAGACACCATATACGCTACCAACATGTTTGTCGGCACTATAGATATCATCGTGGGCTCTTCAATCACCATCGACTTTGCCTCCTCATGGATCTCCTTCTTTGGCCTCTTCATCTTCGAATTCTACTACGAGAACGATGGCTTCTTCGTCGGCATATAGCTCTTCGACCCCCCTTCAGAATTTGTCGTCGTGTGAACAGCGAGGTCGGATTTGAAGCGCTTTTCGAAAGATGACTGACTTAACTTCACCGACAAGGGGCTTTTCGTCACATCGAAGAAAGATACGAAGGCCTTTGCTCTCTTCAAGTTCCCCTTGACCACCACTACTTCCATGTTGGACGATGGCAACTTCATCGTCTTCAACTCCAACATCTCCGGCAACACTTCTTGCAACAAAAATTTGAGGTGCACCTTAACGGTGGCTGGAGGTGCAGTGCAATCCAATAGCACAAATAACACATAGTGCGTTAAGATTTCGATGTGCGGGTCATCTTTAGATAATATTATCTGGCGTAGCTTTGATTTCCCCACCGACACGATCCTTGAAAGCCAAATCTTGCCCTGCGGCTATAACCTCACCTCCTCCGCCGGTAAGAAAAATCATTCCATTGGACAGTACATCCTCTACTTGCCATGCGACGGTGCCAACCTGATTTCCTATCGTCTAAACTCTGTGGTCAAGAATTGGGACACCGGGCTCTCCGGTGGCGATTACAGATTTCTCAACCTCGATGGAAATGGCCGCCTCTGCCTTCTTTCAGCGGCAATGAGAAGGACCTTTTGGGCTATAAACCCGATACTACTGCCACTGACATGCTGTACCGCGCAACGCTCGACCCGGATGACATTTTCAGATTCTACGCGCTTAACCTAGACACCAACATGGAGAGTAGGGTAGTTGCGATTGAAGGAAAAACTGAATGAGGAAGTGGGATCTTGCCTTGTGGTTTTGAAGGGAAACTGAATGAGGAAGAGGGAACAGTTATGGTAGAGACAAATCGAAGAGCGGGAACAGGTGAGTTTTTTTTTTTTTTTGGTTTGAGGCTTACGGTCATTTTTTATTTTTGAATTAATGAAATAGTATTGAGGGTCAATAGCCTCTAATGTAGGAACTTTTGTATCAATACTAGAACTTTTTGAGTTTTTATCAGTATTGATAAGAAAGACTTATTCATGCTTCTCCTCATGCTTCGTAGCTATTTCTGATCTATCCTTATATAACTTGTAGTCATCAAATGTTACATCTTTGGCTCTTATGATTTTTTTTTTTTTTTGATCATCCAAAAATCGGTAACCAAATAGTCTAAGCCATATCCAATGAAGTAACACTTCTTTGTTTTTGCATCAAGCTTATCTCTGGATTCAGAATCAATGTGCACATATGAAATATAATCAAAAACTTTTAAGTGTGAAAGTTGTGCCTCTTTTCCACTCCACTCTTTCTCTGGGATTTTGAAACCCAATGGAATGGATGGTCCTCTATTGATTAAGTAGGCTGCTGTGCTGACTACATCGGTCCAAAATATTTTCAACAAACCAGAATGCAATCTCATACTCCTAGCACGCTCGTTCAGAATTCTATTCATTCTTTCAACAATGTCATTCTGTTATAGCGTTCTTTGAACAGTTTTTAACATACAAATTTCATGTTCTAAGCAATAAGCCTTGAATTATCTACTATCGTACTCGCCACCATTGTCAGATTTCAAACACTTAACTTTCAGCCTTGTTTGAGTTTCCACTTCTACCTTCTACTTCTTGAAAGTAACAAATACATTAGATTTATTTTTCAAAAAATAAACCCATACCTTTCTTGTTGAGTCTTCAATGAATGTGACATAGTACAATGAGCCACTAAGGGATCGAACCGGAGCTGGTCCCCAGACATCAGAATGTACTAATTCATGCTTCTCAGATTTAGAAGTCCTTGAGTTTTTCAAAAAATTGACATTTTTCCACTTGCGAAGGACACAATTCTCGCACAGCTCTAAGTTCACAGACTTTAGTTCTAAAAGCTTTCCCTTTGATGCCATGATCTTCATTCTCTTCTCATTCATGTGTCCAAGTATTTAATGACATAATACTGAGTCCCCACTATTAGCAACTGCCACTAGGTTTTTACATTATGAGGTCATGTACAATGTTCTTATCTTCTTACCTCTAGTCACGACCAATTATCGATTTGGCTCATTGATATCAAGTTTCTCTTGAGGCTTGGAACATGTCTTACCTCATATAAGACCTACTTTCCTCCATTTCTAGTTTTGTGCTAGACTTCTCCCTTTCCGATAATCTCCAACGGCTCATCATTCGCAAGATAGACTTTATCAAATTTTTACGCTGTATAGTTATATAATAATTCACAGCAATGGGTAGAATGGAATGACACACCTGAGTCAAGAATCCAAGACTCAATGGAACTCTCAACACAACATAGTAGTGCTTCAGAGTCATCTTCAATTACTGAGTTTGTGGACTTCTCATTTTGTTGCTGATTCTTTTTCTTTTTAGGTGCTTTGTATTAACTTGAGAAATGTCTATTTTCTGACAATTCCAGCAGACAATATCCTTATGATTCTTGGACTTATCTCTAGAGTTTGATCTTTTTTGATTCTGTCTTCTACTATGGCTCCTCCCTCTACTCTCAATGCTAAGAGTATAATTTAAGATAAAATATTCTTCAGGCTGTTTTCTACTAATATCTTCACTTAGAATCAGTCCTCATACATCATTTAGTTTAATTTGGTGCTACCCGATGAACTACTTACTACAATCACCGTTGCAAACCAACTCTGTAGTAGGGACGACAATAAGATCGGTGCTTTGATCTCATCATCGAATGCAATGTTTATGGAGCTTAATTGAGCCGTAATCACATTGAACTCGTTGATGTGGTTAGCAACAGATGCACCTTCTCCCATTTTTAAATTAAATAAATGATGCATTAAAAATACCTTATTTGATGCTGATGACTTTTCATATATGTTGGATAGAGTTTTCATCAAATCGGTTGTCGTCTTCTCCTTAATAATGTTGAAAGCAACATTTCTCACCAACGTCAAGCGAATCACACATAATTTTGACGATCTAGTAACTCCCACTCTTCTTTGCTCATGCTCTCTGGCTTCCGATCTAGAAGAGATTCATGTAGCTTCTTTTGATACAAATAGTCCTCTATCTACATCTTCTAGAAATCGAAGTCCTTGTCATCGAACTTATCAAGACCTCACTCTGATACTAGTTGTTGAGATTTTAAAAGAGGAGAAAGAGGGAGAGAAGTAAAGTGCACAATCTCACACACACAGAACAAAGAACACAAGAAGATTTACGTGATTCGACGTCTTGCCTACATCCACGGCTACACTAGGATCTCACTATATTTCTCTCTTACAATAAGCTTAGGAGAAGATACAAATTTTGGGATGCATCCTCCCATGGATTTCCTCCCCTTTTATAGGCTAAGATGAATGGGGGTAAGTTTGGAGGAGAAATAACTTTAATTGACCACCTAGCCACCAATTTTGAATTTCAAGTGTGAAATAATTCAATTTTGGTGTCTATCTAATTTTGACAAAAATGAAAAACATGTGGAATTTGACTCCACATTTAATTTGACTCCACATTTAACAAGATCACCTTGACATGTGATTGCTTAATTGACTTAAGTGGTTTCGCCCTCTCCTCTCTCTCTTGTTTGGCCGAACTTATTGATTCAAATTTATTTGCATGTGTTTAATTGCTCAAAATCAAACACATTCCTTATGCATTTTCCCTCTCACTATTTCCCTCTCTTTCTCTCTTATTTTATTTGAGAATCATATGATCTAGAGCTTATTTAAAGAGGTGTACTCCAAGCTTAATTTTATCTTGCTTCTCTCCATCTAGGCATAACCCTTGCTAATTAATTTTTTGGAGTGTCTCTTGGATTCAAAGTGCTAAAGTCATTTTCTCTTGATTGCACCCACTTTGGTCGAAACCTTGCTCAAGGATTGTTTGAAGTATAAAGTGCTTGAGATCATATTCTTTGTTCTTTTCTTCAACAACATCCAAGTAGAAATCCTATTCAATAATTTTCAAGCTTCTTTCAAGCCTTGGAAAGTTCACATCAAGTCAATACTTTCATTGCTCATACATTCAAGGACTTGCATAAGAGTGTTTATTTCATTTTAATCTTTTGAATAATTGGTTTTATTAGTTTGATTTAAATGAAAAGATTTATGATTATAAGCATTATAGTTAAAGTTCTTCTCTAATATATTTTCATTCTCTTTCAAGTGATTTAAAATGTTTTCTTGTTTGTTTGATTGATTTGAAATATCTTTTTAAGGATTTTACAAATATTATTTTTTTATAACTCTCATATCCAAGATCTTTGCCTTCTTCTTTGTACAAGTGCTTTAGAAGTTATTTTCATTCTATCATTTTGTTTTAAGAATATTTCAAGTTCATGTCATTACTTACTTTTAATTCATAGAGCATATAATATAAGAGCTCTTTTCTTATTTGTCTTAATATTATTTAGTGGGCTTGAGTGCAAAATTATTTTTAAAATAGAGAGTTAAATATTCAAATTATATCTTTTCTTATTCTCTTGAACTTATTTTGGGGTTGTACTTTTTCAGTGTAGGAAAGTATGATAGATTGGTTGTAATCACATTTTGATTAGTGAATTCCTATTCAGGGTGACTAGGCGTAGATGTAGGTCAATTTTTTGTGTTTGACCGAACCACCTAAAAATCTTGTATCTCTGATCATTATTTTTTTGTACTTCATTTTTCTTGCTTAGTTGTTTGGTTACTTAGTAGCTTTGCTCTTTCAGTATAAAATATTTTTCTTACTTTCGCAATTAAGTTTTCTATAAAATTTAAAATTAAGTTTTAACTTGTAGCACTTTTTAAAATACTCAATTCACCCTCTATCGGGTGCCATAGTCTCCTAACATAGCATATGCAATGTTCAATATTGAGATGATATAACCTAAATTATCAAACTAATATCTTCAAACATCCCATTTTCTAATTCCAAATTAATGGGCCATTCTTTTAAACTACAAATTAGATTACTTCACTTGAGCATTCAAATACACAAAATACATCAAATGATCATAGGAATCATTTTGAGCCGTCGATGGAGTGGAGTGGTACGGGTTTTGCATGTATTCTGAACGCGTCCTCCAATCTATAAATAACCCATCATTCCTCATATGAAGGGAGGCCAAGCAAGTGAGAGGAGAGAGCTCTAAAGCTTGAAAAATCTTTCAACCACAATCGTGCCACCACTCGACGGTTGTCAACCACCATCGCCGTGGATCCTCGCCCGTCATCTCCGTCGGTCTTCATGACCTTCATCTTCGTTGGTTGTTTTCACCATCATTGTATATGCTACCTAGCGGTACCATGAACGTGATTACATACCGTTGTTCCTCATATACTCTATACAATCCGTTATCGGAAGTTTTGTACTTCAGAGATACATAGTGGAAGCTTTTTATTGGGCTAGACTCTGTGGTTTTTTTCCTTCTTTTCGAGGTTTTCCACGTTAAAATTTCTGGAGTCTTCTTGTTCACTCTTTAAATACCTGTGTGTGCTGGATTTCACAACAAGGCTAAGGCGTAAATTTTTACTCTACCGCAACTGGTTTTTTAGCACGCAACAGTTTGACGCCGTCTGTGAGAAACTGATTCCCATTATTTCATCTTGTATGACGACCAAGTTTCCCAACAAGATCAAAACTACCATCAAGGTGGAGCATTTCAAGCTTTTAAGGAGCGCAAGCGAAGAATGAAGATTCATCAAACTTCGTTCCTTCAGATTTTGCCGAAAACTGAGGGGCAACTCTTAATCTCAGAAGATCGCCCATGTTAAGCATCTAATCGATTACCATCCCAAGAAATAAGTCAAAGTTGGAGGATATTTCAACATTGAGAAGAGATATAGCTTTGCAAATTATGATTTTCCAATCATACTAATAGAAAAATAAGACCAAGGTTAAGGAGCAACTTTGGCTACATAACGGATGTTTTGATTCGACCCTTCCATGTTAGCGTCTGGTAACACATGACAACCCGGATGGGTCAAAATCTGGCGGATTCAATTCAACCTACAACGTTAACTTCCGGGTAACGACAAACAACTCCGGATAGGTCACCGGCGGATTGATTCGACCTCTTCCATACAGTTGGCGTCGCCGGGTAACACTCAACAAACAACCTCGGATGGGTCAAAATCCTCAGATTCAATTCAACCTTTTCCATATTGCGTCGCCGGGTAACACTCGACAAACAATCTCGATGAGTCAAAATCCTCGGATTGATTCAACCTCTTCCACAGGAGTTAACGTCGCAACACTCGACAAACAACCTGATGGGTCAAAATTCTCAACGGATTCAATTCAACCTCCACACGTTAACGTCGGGTAACACTCGACAAACAACTATGAGATGAGTCAAAATCTCGCCATTCAATTCAACCTCTTCCACACAGGTTAACATCATCGGGTAACACTCTGATAAACAACCTCGGATGGGACAAAATCCTCAGCGGATTCAATTCAACCTATTCCATACAGGTTAACGTCATCGGGTAATACTCTGACAAATAATCTCGGATGGGGCAAAATCCTCAACGTATTCAATTCAACCTCTTCCACGGTTTAACGCGTCAGTTACTTATTAGTCACGCTCGACCGGCTCTCGGATAGGTCAAAATCCTACCGTGGTCAGCGTGGACCATTCGCTACATCGGCTGGTCACCGCCGTCGACCATCGCTGGCAATCTCGTGTCACCACCATGGTTAGGTCATCCGCCATTCGCTGATCGCCACGTCAATACTCGCCCGGTTACCGCGCTGACCAAGACCATCGGGCTAACCAGTTGCGGTCCACCGCGCCGACCATCTCCGGTCACATACCGAACCATCGCCGGCAATCTCCTGGTCACCACCGGCCGGTCATTACGACTAGCCCAGCCGTCGCCCGTCAGCCGTTATTGCCCACCCTGCGTCGGCCGTACCATCATGCTGCAATCTCCGGTCACGCCATCTTTGGTCATCGCCATTACAGGCCAGCTAATTGCCGCATCGGCTACGTCGCCGTTCTTGCTGACCACCCGCTGCAACATCGTCCGGTTACCGCCGACCACCATCGCCGACAATCCGTGGTCACCACTATCGCCGCTGTCATCCCGTCCATTCTGGCGCGATTAATACCGTATTCGTGCCGATTTCGCTAGGGTGTCAAAATTGACCCCTTCGATAACCCGGAGAACCATTCGAAAAATTGAGTTTGGGTTGACCAAAATTTTCGGGTTGATTGAAGAAATTGACTAAAATTTTTTTGGGTCGGTTTGAGTTGACCCTCAACCCGAAATTGACGAAATGACCCGATTGACGAACTTCACCGATCGACCGAAATTGACGTCGACCAATCGGCCTGAAATTTACCCGAAATCGGGTTCGGGTCATTCTTCGTGTTGAGTTGACCGTTTCAATTGGGGTTGGTCAGCGTTTTCGGGCCGTCATTCGGGTCGGGCGGGCAGCCTGACGAATTGACACCTGATTGCATTCTGACCACCCGTGGCCGTAACCGCGTCCCGCCTGGGCAATCTCCTTTCGCCTTTTGGTCATTTTTTCATTGAGCACGGTCGCCTGACATTCCGTGCGGTTAATTGCCGACCACCCTGCCGCCATCGTGCCGGTCATCTCCGCTATTGCTATTGCCGTCGATTCATTGCGGTTGCCGTTCTTGTTACCCGTCGGCCTGCCATGGCAGGTCACCGCCGCCGCGTCTATCCGGTCACTTGCCACCCACCCGTACGCCCGCCGTACTGCTGGTCGCGGTGCCGCCACCGCCGGCGCCATATCCACGGGTTGCCACCATCGTCGTTGGTTATCCTCGCCGACCACCGTCGCCGACCACCGATGCCGACCACCATCGTCGGGCATCGCCGTCAACCCCCGTCTCCGGTTATTGCGGGCCTTGATCGCCTCAAACCCGGTCCGGTCAGGCAAGGCGGTTAGCGCCCCGAGGAGAAGCGAGCCTCGGTATGAGCTGTTCGGTGCCTCGGCGTCGGTCCGACAAGGCGGTTAACGCTCTTTCGAGGAGAACCGGAGTCGCCGTATGAACTACGGGCTTTGATCGCCTCAAACCCGGCCGGTCCGACAAATCTGATTGGACGCCTCTTTCGAGGGAAAATTGCCACGCATAAACCACGGGTCTTGATTGCCTCCAACCCGGTCGGTCGGCAGTCGGTTTCTTTCAAAGGAAAGCGGAGCAGCCGAACTACGAGCCTTGATCGCTCCAAACCCGGTCGTCGACGAGGTTCGTTGACACCTCTTCGAGGGAAAAGAGCGCTGGTGAATTACAGGTCTTGATCGCCGAACCCGGTCCGGTCAAGTGATTCGCCTCTTTCGAGGGAAAACTGCCGTAGAGCTACAGGGCCTTGATCACTTCCAAACCCGGTTGGTCCGAGGTTAGTTGACACCTCTTTCGAGGGAAAACTGGAGCCTTGCTGTATGAACTATGGGTCTTGATCGCCTCCGAACCCGGTTGGTCCGACGAGGTCAGTTAACGCCTCTTTCGAGGGAAAACTAGAGCCTTGGCATATGAATTACGGGCTTTGATCGCCTCCAAACTCGGTCTGTCCGACGAGATTAGTTGACACCTCTTTCGAGGGAAAATTGGAGCCTTATCGTATGAACTACGGGTCTTGATCGCCTCCAAACGACCTTCTCTCAAGAAGAAGAGAATGTGCCTTCTCCCTTGGCCCTAGGGGGGTTTTTATAGACCCCTTATAGGGGCAAAAATGTCAAAAATCCAAGAAAAATGGCTTAAAATCGTTCAAAACCGCAATAAATGGACAAAAACGGATGAAAATACCCTCATCAGCGGTTTTCGCCATGGCATGCGGTCTGCAGCCAGTTGAAGTGCGGCCAGGCATGTGGTCCCGACCATCACCAGCGGTAACATCGGCGTCGCACCGCCATTGCTCGCTCGTCCATTTCGCCCGCTGAGCCGCCCGCGATGCTCATGGCTCATCACCTCACCAGCGCTCGCCCACGCCGGCGCTGATCAGCCAGCATGCCATGGCGCTGCCGTAGCTTCGCCCGGCGTGGCGAGCACCGCAGCGTCAGGTGGATGCTGCACAAGTGCAGATGGGTCCATAATCACTGAATGCGCTTGAACGCGCCGCAGAGATCCGCGCACCGCTTCCGCGATCATAATCTTGTATGAAGATCTGCTTTCTCAAAATATATGGTTAATGGGCCCAAATTTATTGAAGAATTTCTATTTTCAAGTATATAGAGACATATTTTTGGATGATTGAGATAATGTCATTCAAAATAGGGGAACGATGATCGCAAAATTCCACTAGTGAAGCATGAATCTTGATGTTGAAAGCTGATACGATTCATCAAAATCGAGATCAAACGCTTATTATCAATCGACTCTTGAGTGTTTATAGTCAAATCGAGCGTCTTGAAGAGCCGGATCTAACAAGCCCAAGATCTCATAATTCCGACTTCATTTGAGCATTCAAATACACAAAATACATCAAATGATCAAAGGAATCATTTTGAGCCGATGGAGTGGAGTGGTACGAGTTTTACATGTATTTACGAAGCGTCCTCCCGTCTATAAATCATTCATATGAAGGAGGCCAAGCAGTGAGAGGAGAGCTCTAAAGCTTGAAAATCTTCCAAGCACAATCATGCCACCACCACGGTTGTCAACCACCGTCAGCCGTCGCCGATCGCCGTCATATCACCTCGTCTCCATCATGTCGACCTTCATCATCGATTGGTTGTTCCTCTTTCACCATCATCACTACCACCATACCATTAAGCGTGATTACATGTTGTTCCATTCTCTCATACAATTCTGAATCCCATTATCGGAAGATTTTGTACTCTGAAGCAGATGCATAGTGGAAGCTTTGCGTGGTTTTCCCTGAGATTTTTCACGTTAAAATTTAGAGTCTTGTTCACTCTTTAAATACCCGTGTGTGTCTGCATTTCATGAGGCTAAAAGTAAACTTTACTCAAGATTGTTTTCTTGCATGCAATAATATATATATATATATATATATATATATATATATATATATATATATATATATATATATATATATATATATATATATATATATATATATATATATATAAGACCTAGAGTTATAATGATAAAATGTGTTTGGCACTAATTTACATCAAAAAGTTCTCTTTGTTTGAAGCTATAGACTGAGCAAGAAGTGTTGTCAAATTTCTTATATAGTCCATTTGTTGTCAAATTCGAAGTAAAGTCCAGAAACAAACCTCCTTTTTTTTTTCTTCATTATAGAGAAACTTTTAAGAAAAGTACACACATTTGATTTTTAAGGCCATTTGATGCCCAACTGAAAGTAAAGCTCAAAAACAAGCTTCACCATTTTTAAGATTCAAATTTGAGTTTTTTTTTTTTCCTCCATTGAAGATGGTCGCTCTTCCTGATGTCGAGAAGACCAGTTAAGCTTGGCACAATATGCCAATTTTTTACCTTTATTTTGTTCTACGTACTCAAGGAAAATTTGGTCCTTCTTGCATTCCAATGTTCACATTCTAACTTTTGATTTGCTGCTTCCATCGAACCATTATCAACCACGGACTTATTTGCAATCTCCTTTTAAAATTGTTTGTAACTAACTAAAAACTACACTCACTAAAGAAAAACATTGAATCATGCTAACTATACAAACATATAATTGATAAAAATTATTAAAATACACTCATTCATCCAAACACACTCCCTAATCTCGAACCATAAACCTTAAAAATATATAATTGACGAAACAAATTAAAATAATACTAATTTCTAATGATATCAGATCAAAAGACTACTTCCCCATGGAATAATCTAATTATTTCAAGGAGCTTTCTCTGATTCATAGAGGTGGAAGCAAGCAGATACAAAATTTACGCTGCTACAACTTAGGTTAACTTTTTAGAGAGTAGTGGGTCATCTGAATGGGATATTGAGTAAATTTAGATTTAGTTTCTCTCTTAATTTTGATGGGTGATATCCTTTGTATCTCTTCATATTTTATTTTCTCCTATTTTATTTCTTTTTCATTCTGTCACAAGGTAACACAGATTTTCTCCTTTTTTGAACTACACTTTGTTTAATCCTTTGTGGGTGGATTTTAATTTTTTGATGAAGATTTTTTTTTGTAATTTTTATAATCTTTAATACATCTTCTTCACGCCATGAACTAGTGGATGCACATTACTTAACAATAATTCTTCTCACGTAAGCTTATGACATAAAAAGAAAAACAAGAATATAATATATATATATATATATATATATATATATATATATATGTTAATTTTAATGGCTTGCCTATCTTCTTCAAAGTTCTAACTTGATGATAAAAACTATGATTCATTTGGTTGTGCTTCTATCTAGCAAGCATTGAGATATGAAATGGTTTAGCAAAGGGAAAAATAAAATTAATAATTTAATCTACAAATATGAGTATTATGACACCCTAAGAAGTTTTTTATAAAGCCAATTAGTTATGTCGTGAAGGAAGTTATGATTTTACTTTGTGGAAATAAATTTAAAAACTTTATATTAAGCTAGAATCATAATTAGCATATTCAATCATCAAGATAATTGGTGAGAATTTGAGTCCATTATATTGATGTTAACAGACTGTGCTGTCATTTGTAAGGGCTGCAAAGGCGATTGCAAACTTGTCAGTTAATGATAAAGTTGCGCAAAGCAGTTGCAGATGAAGGTGGTTTCAGTATCCTCGTTAGCCCACAAGCAGGATGGTTCCTAAAGTTTTTACTGAAGAGGATTGGAATCGTTTAGTTGGAGAAGAGCAGAAGACGGCCATTGCTGAAGCTGGTTGATGCACTAGTGCAACATACTTGAATTTTAATGTAGATGCAAATATGATAGCAGCTTCTACGAACCAGGTCACCACCGATATTATTCAACAATAATTGGATGAGAATAAGTAATTGAGTCCGGTGATTCTTGATAACCAGAATTCTGGA
This sequence comes from Cymbidium sinense, assembly GCA_021442155.1. Classification (NCBI taxonomy): domain Eukaryota; kingdom Viridiplantae; phylum Streptophyta; class Magnoliopsida; order Asparagales; family Orchidaceae; genus Cymbidium; species Cymbidium sinense. Next base: position 66,715,780 of record CM038224.1, on the reverse strand, counting down.
AAAACAAATGAATGTGCTAAAAATCAGGCTAAATTTCAGCAGAATTTAGTGCACTGGCAATGCACTTCGTATAATTGAAGAGTGCCACTTGTTTATATGTTTGATTGAGGATGGATGAATTTGCATTGATAGGTTCTTAAGGCTCTGTGTTGTATGGCTGTACTGGTTTTTTAATGCGTGATGTAAGTATAATATCTCCTCTAGGTGTCAGAGCCTAAACTCATAATTATGTGACTAAATTTTGGAATCATCTTTAGATAGCCTCGACTTTAAATGAACCGAAGTCCTACAGCTGTTGGTTTCTTGCAATAGTAGTGGATTTTCATCAATAATCTAAAGTTGATTCCTTGCAAAACCATGTTGTTCAAGGTTTTCAAGCCCTCCAAATTATCAAAACCCTTGCTTTTTTCCTTTTTCTGGCGGTTTTCTCGTGTTTAGTAACAAGCCAGCTAAGTTGTGATCATCGATAGTGGAGAGGTAGGATCCTGATAATGGGTCCCGGAGGCGGTTGTCATTAGGATCGCCTTTGCTCTCATCCAGTGGCTGCTTGTTTCCAAGTTTCAACTCACACCAGATCGCAAATGGCGCCGCCAGTTAACAATAAGAATGAGATCGGCGACTTCCTTATCAAGGAGGAAGAATGCTCTCATGAGCATAACATCTTTGTCAAGTGCTCCGAAATCCAGAAGCCATCTCCAAATGAACCACCACTTCCTTCTAGTTTGCCGAATATCGGTATGTAGGGATCTTTATGGTGACCATTGCTGTTTGATCTTTCCGTTCCATGGCTCTGTTGAAAGATTCAGCACAAAGGAGCAACCTTGCAGCTACATCAAGGATAGAACTTGCAAATCAGATCCTTTCTATGCTATTTTCAGCACATCAGCCTTCTTGTTGTTTGCAGTTACGTCTGTGGTTTCTGGCTTTCTTCGGATGAAAAACACAACCTTGGCAAATGCTCGAACAACTGTAGAAGCAAGGAGAGCTGTTGGGAAAGCATTTATCATTGCGTTCAGATCTGGTGGCGTGGTGGACTTCTTACTGGCTGCAAACGGAGTATTTTTGTTATACTTTTATATTAATCTGTTCAAATTGTACCATGGTGGATCTTCAATGGTTCTCTTTGGGCTAAGCCCTTAATTCTTCCCAAAAAAAAAAAAAAAGGTTCTCTTTGGCAATGTAGGAGGTGGTATTTACACAATAGTAGCTGATATTGGTGCTGATCTTGTTGGTGAAGTTGAGAGGAGCACAGCTGTGACTGCTGATAATCTAGGAGATAATTTTGGCGATATTGCCGGAATAGGTTCAGTTCTTTTTGGTTCATATGCTGAGTCTTTCAGTGCTGCGCTTGTTGTTGCTTTTATTTCTTCACTTGGAACTAATCATGACTTAACTGGAAAGTGCTACCCCCTGCTTTTTAGTTCTATGGGGATTATCATCTGTTTGATCACAACTCTTTTTCCAACAGACTTTTTGAGATTAAATCAGTCAAGGCAATTGACCTTGCGCTTAAGAGGCAGCTAATAATCTCCACTGCTCTGATGACTGTTCGGATCCCAATTGTTAGTTGGTTGGCTCTTCCATAATATTACAAGTACTCAAGCACATTTGATGTTTTTAAAAAGAAATATAAGATGTCCTACTATACCTCAATCCTTTCTTAAACCCACAATGTTTGATCAAGTTTCTAATTCATTGTACAACTAATTAATTAATCAAGGCTGCATGTTATTATTTTTGCTTCAAGAATTAGTCCAAACAAATACCTGGTTAAAAACAACTTTGTCTAAAAGAAATAAGTAATAATTTATGTTGTATCTAAAACAAATGAGCTCATCTTAATTCATTTGTTAATTGCACAATGTAGGTAGTTTGTTTGTTGGATATCCATTTAATTTTATCTACAACTTCTATTGCTTATTACTAAAATTCTTCTTCACAATTGAAGAATTGATGCATGACATGCTTTATATGAATATTAAATTAATTGGTTATTAATCACTGACAATAATATAAGAGAGAAGTGAGAGAAAAATGCGTATATAAGAGGCTTATTAGTCCTTAATGATTCTCGATAAGGAGGACCGGTATAGCATATAAGCTATCTCCTTAGACTACACACATAATATTTCAATGAACAAAAAAGGAGCACACAAAAAATATTTTAACACAATTTATGAAATCTAAAATGAAAATAAAAAAAGCACACAAACGCAAAATAATTATGGCTATAATCATATAAATAACTATTAATCACAAAAACTAGAGCGAGAGGTGAATATACATAACCAAACAAAGAAAAATCTAAGATATGATAGAGATATATTTGAAATATTTAGAATTTGGTAACAACATCTCACTGCTTACGCATCAATAATCCCCTCCTGGGGTCTAGTTGAACCACGACATAAAAAAATTTATTTAATCTTGCACAATAAAAAAGCAAATTTTCTATTTCTAGAATTACCCTTACATTGGAGATGATCATCAAAAATATAAGGTGCCGAAGGCTACAAGAAGAAGGAATACATTATGTGGGACCTAAGTTCTTCTTGAAAGGTTATAAAAAACTAGTCTACATATTCATTTAGACTATTCATCAGAAGAACGACTACATTTTTAGTACAATACAATTTAATTTAGCTTGGCTTGTGAACTAGAGATTTGTAGAGCATATTCTTAGCTTTCCAAATAGGCCAAGATTGCCTAAAATAGAGCATGGAGCTAAAATATATAATCAAAATACTAAAACTATATAAGATGAGTTAAGACTTGAAAATACTAGTGAATTAAGATTAAAAAAACTAAAGAACTGCTTAAAATTATGAAAAATATTATTTAAATAGAGTAATTCTAAATTTCTCTTATGTAGAATAGATTTTGAGCTATCATGACTATGAGTACATATTAGGCTAGTCTGGCGAAAGTCTTTAACGCTAAAGGTGTCCAAAATTAACTCCCACAGTGTGTGGAGAACTCAGCTCTAATGAGTATAGGTTGCCACCACCATGATTCTCCTTGAATAATCTTTTATTGATCTCCTATAGTTTGTCATTACTAATTCATGTGTCTTCTATACCTTGTTGATCTTTCCACCATACAAGATACCTTAGTGATTATTGTCTGATCATTTAGGATCTAGTCAATCTATTTACTCTTCTTTTTTAGGTTTAGTTAATGGATGCTCGAGGATAGGTTCACTCTCAAGATGTAGGGAAGAGGGATCAAGTGGCTCACTAGATATCATAATTGATACCTTATATACTACTAAGTCTGATACATTTAAAGTATTACTAATACCATAGTCATCAAGTAGATCCACTATGTATGCATTTGACCCAATCATTTTCAAAATTTGAAAGGGACTTGCACCTCTAGCATGTAATGTCCGAATGATTCCAGTTGGAAAGCTTTCATACCATACATAGATCATAACATAATCCCCTTCAAAAAGTTCTCGATATTTTATTATGAGGATAAGCTAACATATAATATGTTTGATTACTTAAATTTATTTGCTCTTTAATTTATTTATAAATATATGAATATCCTGTTTAAATTCTTTAACCAAATTAGAAGTGCGTGATAGGAAGAGGTAATAAATCTATTGGGCTATGAAGCTTGTAGCCATCACATGCTTCAAATGGACTCATTCCTACAAATTTATTTTCTAAACTATTATATGTAAATTCAGTTCTTGGCAAAAGAAAATCCTATTATTTGATATTTTCATCTACAAGGAATAGAAGCAAAATTTCTAAGCTTTGATTGACCAATTCAGTTTGGCCATCGATCTATGGTGGATAAGTTGAAGAAAACTTTAATTTCATACCCATTAAATGCTATAATGATTTCTTAAAATATGAAGTAAAGTAAACATCATGATTAGAAACAAAGCCCACTTCATAAAAAATATGCTATATGAGAAGGATCCAATCTTTTTGAACAAGAAATGAAATGAGACATTTTGGTAAACATGTTAACTATGACAAAAATTCAATCATATTTTTTTAATTATCTTAAACAATCCTAAAATAAAATTCATACTAATATTTTCCCAAAGATGGTTAGGCATAGGCAAGGGGGTGTCTAGGCCAAAATTTTGAGCGTGTTGCTTAGCTAAGCCACAAGTTCTACAACTAGCAAAAATCCTAACATCATTACATTTTAATCTTGGCCAATAAAATTTATCTTTTAAGGTCTTATTGATTGCTTTCTACCAAAGCTATCAACTAAACCACCAACATGTAATTCCCAATTTTTTTTTTAAAAAATAATGAGTGTGATTTTTGAAATACCAAATCATTCTCTTTTAAATAGATAATTATTTTTATGAGTGTAATCATCTATAGCTTTGATTGGATATTCAATGAGATTATTGTAAATTGTACAAAATTGAGTACACTCATAATGTAATTCAGGTAATTTATCAAATCCAATAAAAAATAGATAATAAAGATAATAATGTAACCCCGTAACTAAAAGCATAAGCTACTTTATTCTCTACACCAATTCATGCTCAAGGACAATTGTAAAACTTTGGAGAAACTTTACCAATTTAGTATGGTGAAGGCTTAATTTTTGTGGATATAAAACACATTTTGGGATAGTAAGTGATGCCTCTAATGTCTTAAAGTTTGAATTAGAAGAAAAAACTCTTTATCATATGTTGAATTTTTTTTCTAAATCATTTAATTTTTCACTAAAAAAAGTCATTAATCTACCTTCTTGACTTAAGACTCCACCTATTCTCACTTTCGATGCATCACATGATACTTCCAAAATAATAGAGAAGTCAATTAACCTTAATACTAGTGCTTGAGTCATACTTTCCCTAATTCTCTTAAAAGCCTTAGTAGCTACAAGAGTCTACTTAAAATTTTCTTTTTTTTTAATGCAATATATAATGAGAGATGTAATAATACTATAATGAATCTTCTATAGAAATATTGCTAATCCATGAAAGCTTTTCACATCATGAATTGATTGTGGGTAGATAATTATTTAATAGCGTTTACCATTTCAGGATACTCCATCCTTAAAGATTATAAAGCCAAAAAAGTTTATATGGTCAATAACAAAGGCACACTTCTTAAGATTAGCAAATAAAAATATTTTTTAAGTACAAGAAAAACCTTTTTAGGTGTTCATGGTGATCTTGTAGAGTTTTACTTAAAATTAGAATGTTATCAAAATATATTACAAAAAATTGTCCCAATAAACATCATAAAATTTGGGTCATTATGCTCATAAAAGCACTTGGGCATTAGATACTCCAAAAGGTATAGCCACTCATAAAGGGCATCTTTAGTCCTAAATGTAGTTTTCCAGTTATCACAAAGCCTTATCCTGACTCAATGGTATCCTTTTTTTAGATATATTTTTTGAAAAGATTATTGCACCATTGATTTGATCTAATAAGCCATCTAATCTTGGAATGAAAAATATATACTTGATTATTATTTATTAATTGCTCAACTATCAGTACACATTCTCTAAGTACCATTTTTTTGGGGGGTAAAGTAGTGTAGGAACAACAATCTCTCTAATGAAACCTTTGTTAAGTAACTCTTGAACTTATTTGACCAATACTTGATGTTTAATATAACTCATTCTATAATGAGGTAAATTTGGTAGAGTAGCTCTTAGGATTAGATCTATTGCATACTGAATATCGTGCATATGCGATAAGATATTTGGGTGATCCTTAATACATCCTTAAATTCATGTAGGATATACTCAATTATAAATGGAATGACTAATTTATTATTTTTTAAGTTTAGATTCATTAACTATTATAACCCATATGATGGATCCATTGGTAAACTCTCTTTCCATTTTCCTTGTAAAATTAATTATAACACTTTTTTTTATTTGAGCTTAGCATTAGTGATAGGTTGATTGTCTTTTCTAGATTGCGAAGAGTATAATGTAATCTTCTTCCTTCATAAGTGAACATATAGGTGTTGACCTTTCTAGTAAATGTGGATTCTTTATAAAGCAATCAAGTTATTCTTGAAATTACACTTCCTGTTGCATTTGTATAACATCACATAAAACCTCCTCAGTAAAATTAAATTTTATGGATACTAAAAATATTTTCATATTGGAATAGAAGTGTCATTAATTAGAGATGCAATATAAGGACTAGGGTGAGCCATAAAAGCTAACTTAAGATGTGATATAATATTAAAATATATTGCATTTATGCAACTACCACTATCTATCATTATCTTACAAGTCTTTTCACCTATTGAAATAAGTGTGTGAAAGTTTATAGTATGCCTCCAAACCTCATTCACCTTTGGTTGTGTAAATATACATCTAACAATATCTAAAGACTCATGGTGTTGTGATTCATTTATATAATTATCATCATAATACTCAACTTCTAATGCATCTTTTGAAATAGAATTTTTATGTTCAACTTCAATAGTAGAGTTTAGATCTAACTCTTCCTCTTCGATATGCACTAACTTAATTGGATATGTTGTTGTCACATGACCTCTTTTCTTACACTTAAACATTGAACTTGTGACCCTCCAATTGTTCATGAGCTCGACTAAGGTGAACTCTCTTGTTTTGGTGCAGGAAATGCTATTAGATTTAGAGAGAAAGTAGATGTGGGAATGAGACTTGAGAAAGCACTAGTAGTGGTACTTGGTTGTACCAGCCAAATGGCAGGTGTAATGTCAGGCTTACAAAATAATAATGATTTTTTTTTTGAAACTATTCAAAATCTCTTATGCTGATTCTAGCATGTCAACCTTTTTTTATGAACAACTCTGATTGAATATTCTAACATAATCCCTAAATTATGATAATGTAAAAATATTATCTCCTCCAGTCCACATCACTTTAAGTATTCATTAAATTGTGTAATATGCTTAAACACTGATTTACTACCTTGGGTTAACCTCTACCACTAATCAAACATTTGACCATAATATGATATTTGTACATATTTTCTCTCAAACAAGCCTTTAATTCTCTTTAGTGCCTATTTAGTCTAAACCTCTTTATAGATATTTACTTTCAAGATTTTGAACATAATGATGAGTTTGAGATATGAGTTTCATCTTTACCAACATAACCTTTCTCTCCTCACTTAAATTATGCCAAATTAAAGCATTGGTTGATAATTGATTCCTATTCTAAGTAAACCTTAGGATCTAAAGTCCCATCAAAAGTTAGGGCTTCAATTTTGATACCTTTAAGGATGATATCATTACCATATATAATGGTAGACTCATGTGGATGGGGTAATGGGTGTTATTGTGGTCTTTGAGTGTATTTTTTGAGGTGTTATATTCAACATGGATTATCCCTTCTATATTAATTAGCCTATCATATATTTCTTCTAACCTAGTTCGAATAGCCTCTAAATTCTATTAAAAGACCATACTAGATGTATGTGTGGTATGTATTTGGTATGCTCTACTTAAGCGTGTGGTCATACACTATGCAATGTCTTAAAAAACCTTTTTTTACATGCACTCCCTTTCTTTATAATCCAAGCTAGATATTTATAAATTAAAAATAAAATATTGAAATTAATATATGGTTCTTATGAGCCAACTAGAACAATAATGTTTAGTCATGCTTTGTACCAAAATAGATGTTTGGTCATTTTGAACATCCAATGTCAAAGGTCTTAGTCATGTTTTAGACTAAGATTAAAATGTCCGGCTTTTGAAGTCGCCAAGGCAATATGAATAGTCATATTCTTAAGCCAATTGACCTTCAATATATGACCAAAATAAACTTGGGCATAGTAAAAAAAATGGATAGAGCTATAAGTGCCAAGAAGGTTAGAATATTATGTAGTATGGCAATGCTTAGACTAGACCAAGATCTAATACCAAATTGATGCATAACATGCCTTATATTATTATTAAATTAATTTGTTATTAATTAGCTCATAATGATATGCAAGAGATCTAAAAAAATGCATATATAAAAGGCTTATCAATCCTTAATGGTTCTTGATTGGAGGACGGAAGTTATCTCCTTAAACTAGTCACATAATATTTCAAAGAATAGAAAAGAGCACACATAGATGTTTTAACTAAATTATGAAAACTAAAATGAAAATAAAAGATCACACAAACATAAAATAACCAGAGCTAAAATTGTACAATAAATCCATCATAGAACTAGAAGCTACAAGAATAAATCAAAACCAAATAAAGAAAACTTAAGATATAATAGAGACATACCTAAAATATTTAAAATTTGGTGACAATATCTCACTACATGCATAAACACCCCTTTCCAAAAATCAAAATCCCCACAACATAGAAAAAATTATTTCATCTCACACAAGTGTGTAAGTTGCATAACAAATTGTTGACTTCACTTTTGGAGTGAGGATTAATCTTTCTCATCTTAGACTTAGGAACCTTCTAGACACTTGAATATCCTTAGTACTAAGATAATTCTAGTGATTAAGGAAACACTAAACCTAAGTTTAGAGACTTAGAGAGCATAACCCTAAGCCTAGGATATACCTCAAGACAAATAGGTTCTACCTAGCCTATGGCCTAAACCAAAACTCATACTTAAGCTCACTCATCCAAATTTAAGCTCATGTAAAAGAAATACAACCAAACTCAAACCTATTCAATTAATCTTACTTGAATTTGGTCCTAACCCAAGTTAACCCTCATCACAATCCTATAACTCAACTTAAGCCCGCTGAAGTAAATTAAATCCAACCTAATTTCTCAACCTTTATAATTAGTCATTAGATCATTTCAAGCCATGCCAATACTTGTAAGTAAGCCAATTGAACCAAAGGAAACTGACCAACCCAAAGTAGCCCATTTGACTTAAAGAGTTCAAATGAGCCGAAAACTATGTGAGCCCAAATAAATTGCAACAAAAACTACCAATAAACTTTAAATTCATCATTGAACACACCCGAACCATCCATAACCTCAATTGGCCCAAGTTGGCTTGACCAAGTCACTTAACCCAAAGTGACTTAAGAGAGGTGATTAAGCCAAACTCTAATTAAACTCTCAGTGAATCAAATCAAGTCATCCAATCCCTTCATTGATGATTGTACATCATTATTGTACATCCACTACAATAATTGAGCCAACCAAGCTAATTAGACACTTTGACCTAAGTTGACCCAATTTGGCCTAAAGGAAATTGAACCAAATCAAGTCCTAAATCAAATTGATTGAAATCAATGCTTGCAACCAATATCTAATCCAATATTAAACATAATCCAACTTTCAATTGAACCAATTTGGTCAACCTAACCCAATTAGTTCTTTTAGCTCAATCGACCTAATGGGTCAAATTGAACCAAATCACTCCATAATCCAAATTAATCCAGATCAGCTCTTCTAATCAATCATTGATTGATTTAATCCTTTTGAAATCATGGGATTAATCTCAATCATTTGATTCAAGATCAGACGGTCGAGACGAAATTGCGCCCGCCGTTGCCGAGTCAACTACCGCGTCGGAGAATTTAAGTGACCAATACCATGACGACATGTGGAAAGCACTGTCGCGTCAGCGTCCGCATGGCATAAATAGTTTTAAGGGTTAATTAGGATTTAAAAATGAAATCAAACTGTCAGAACATCAAAAAATTATAACTAATTGTAGAAGAATACAAAAAATATAAATAAACCCATTTTGGAAAAGTTTGACATAAGAGAATTTAAGAAAAATAAAATCTCTAATTTATGTCCAGTGAATAGTGCTTGATTAAATTTTGAAACTTAGACTAATTATCTTAATTATGGCTTAATTACTTGGGCAATTTATTTCAATTTGGTGGGATGATTCCATGGGATGTCCTCTGCCTCCCATAATTTTCTTGAAATTTTATATCATGTAATTTAAAGGAATTGGAATTTCAATCCTAATTACCTTCATTAATTAATTTAATAATTATTAAAATTTATAAATAGTGAAAATTAAGTAATAAATGATAATTAATCATTGTGAACAATGGGAATAGTGAGTAGAAAATAATTTGGGCCTCTTTCCTAATTAGCTTTCTAAATGTATTTCCCTAGGAGGGTTAATTAACATGTGTAATAATTAGAAATTGATTAAAAAAATTAATGATAAAATGAAAATCAAATAAAATTTATATTAGTTCAGATGATTTAAACATAATCCATTAATTTCCCTTTATATGTTTAATAAGATAAAGTCATTAAGAAAATTATGGTTAACTCATTGGTAAGGAAACAAGAGTACCTCACTTAGATTCTTTCCTTCTTTAATATAGTTAACTCTTAAACAAGAGCCTAATTGCATTAAATTTCTTTAGGTGCATTACAAATTTTATTTTCCCAAGAGCATATCATTGATGGCTCATGGTCAAGTAGTTAACTAGAATAAAGAAGTTTAGGGAAGGGTAATTAAATTGATATGTTTAACAACATGAACTTAATTAATCCATAAAATCTATTTAATTACCCTCTTTAAATATGTTAAATCACCAACATGGGATGGGGTAAGTATTATCTTCTCTCCTCCTTAAGTTTTAATAATTCAGATATCAAAATCAAACTGCATAAGAACTTTGGTTAGTCTTAAGGAATATTTATTTGGCTTGATTGTCCTTAAGACTTAATATATTTGAATATGTTATGTGGTAATGTTTAATTACTTCTTTTCAATCATCATAATTGTGCATGTCATTTGTGTCATATATTCATGACTTAAAAAAAGATGATTCAAAAGAACAAGATTACATTTAAGTTGTATGTGTTGGACAAATATTATTATATTGTGTGACTATTATCACTAATAAATCTTAAATTATTTTCAAAACTATAAGATAATGATGAAAAATCTAAGTTAATGTTGGTTATAAATATTCAATAAAGTTTGCATTGAAGTTAGAATTTTAAAATAGTAAAGAATTTATTTTATCTTCATATTTCATATACATATTTACATACATTTGAATTGGTAAGTATATAATTTAGCCATTTTGGAAACACAAGGCTTTAAGTAGCCCCAAGGAGGGCTTAGATAACCTCGCTTCCTTGGTTTAACAATAGTACATACTTAATTTCATTTATATGTATTCATGTGCTGTAACTTGAGATAAAACTTTACTCTTCATATTACTAAGCTTTGCATGAATAAAAAATTTGCTATCATATAATCTTTGCTTGATTTTCATCCCTACACTTGTGAATATATTTACATGTATTTAATTTGGCAAGTATATAGTCTGGATATTCCAGGAACACGAGGCTTTAAGTACCTCCAAGGAGGTCTTCGATAACCTTACTTCCCTGGTTTAACAATGACACTTACTTGCCTAAATTTCCAATACATGTCTACATATGCCTGACTAAGGAATGGAATCTTTCTTATCTACTAAAATACATGCATTAATAATCATTCAAGTGTGCAAAAATATAAATATGTATTGTATGTATAAATACGTGTATTAAATTAAATATCATGAATAATAAAAATGAAGAAATGTATATGCTATTGATCTTGGAAAGAAGTAGTGAAATGTTTTCCATAAAATAATGATTCAGTTTTGTTAATCCTGAGATGCCTTTCATGTTTGAATAATATTCCTTAAGATTAATCCAAATTTAGATTTAATAAAAATATTTAATAAATGGTTCACTAAGGAAACCAAAGCCATGATAATATACCTTTACAAAATAAATTAGGGTAGATGAAGGGATTAAACCTCTTTCTTCTTTTTATAATAATTAGATGTTAAGTAGGCATCAAATAAAATAAGAAAGTATAAATTAAAATCAATAAATTTATTAAAATATTTGAAGTGAAACCATCCCTAAAGATTAATTTAAACAAATCTAAAACTTTAGATAATTATACTTTTAAAGCTTAATCAAGACACACCACACTAAGCCTTAACACACACATTAGGATGCTAAGTCATCAATTCTAGTGTTAAGTTAGTTGTATGATGATGACATGTTTTGTATTATGATGTAATGTTTTAGGCTAGATGATTAGGATTATTTATGCATAGACTAGGTGTTAGTTCGTTAGTAGCCTAATGATATTTTATGCAGGGGATTGTGCTAAATGGGTCACTGTAATAATAAGTAAATATAAATATTCTTACTTGTAGGTGCCGCTTATTACCTTAAGCATAATCTAGTTAGGACATGTGGGCTTGGTTACCCAAGTGCAGAGTGTTAAGTCCAAATATGTGAAATATAATTATCTAGCTTGTAAGTTTGTTTAACTAACATCTATTTTGTAGGTGTAGTTAGATTTCATTTTGTTATCAATATGTAATTTTTTACAATAAGATTAGGATTAGTGCTATGGGATTTAGAATTAATAGTGGCTAGAAGGCAAAGATCTAGGAGGCCATGTGAAGCTTAGATCAAAATAAATCCCAAAAAGGAGAGAAGAATAAAAGATTGAAGGCCCCTATAGCATTCATTGTAATTGTAATATTCTATTATAATCTAAGTTGTATAAGGGTAGAGCTTGACTACCTAATTTCTTTTCTTTTTCGGGGTGTACGGTGGTACCCGGCCGCACCAGCCTCTTGTTCTTTTATGAAATTCATATGTTTGGTTGTTGTGTTTAGTTTGTGCATTAAAAATGACTTGATTTTTACAGGTTTCTTAAAGTTTGATGATTTTGATGTGTGGCTTAGATGAGGTAGGCTATTTAGGATAAACTTAAATCTTCTAGCCTCACTAAAAACTCATAACTAAATTCTAATTCAACTCATAACCTCATTTTAAAGCCTAAGTTTTTAATCAAGATAAATAAAAGATTTAGAAACCCTTTAGTTGAATATTATATGTTATAATACTATGCATATCATATTGTGTCACTCTTGAATAGGGAGGGTCTCCACTCTTGCACGATAGGGGATATGCTTGACCTTTAAGGGCGATCCCTTATGGTGAAGAACACCACTTCTAATTGATTTATAGGCACAATCTAAAATCCTTGAACTGAAATGAATGTGACAAAAATGGTTTATAAAGTTATAAATTTTGTGCATTAGTCTAAGTCATATTTTCATGCCAATCATATTCTATTCTTTTAGGGAGTGAGTTTAGGATTCTATCTCCTTTCCTAATTAAATAACAACCTAGCTATCTTGCATCTACATAAGACTAACTTACATGATTTTAAAGCATAGGAGGTGTTAGCTGGTGACCACCCCTGGCAATTGTAAGTCCAGAAGAGTCGGGGCATTCTCTCTTGTGGAGGTGAACTATCATATCCCATTTTTCCCGATTAGGCTTAGGTCATGCTTATAGCTTGTGCTAAGGAAGTTTAAATTTAGGTTCTGAGGCTACTTATTTCCTTCGTGCTATGAGCATAAGTCCTCACCCCTTAGGCATTTTCATGATCTTATGTTGTTGGATTATAAGCCCTAGCATTCTAATAAGATTTCAAATTAAACAAAAGTAAATTCTCTCCCTCAAATATATAAAACCTCACTATAGAGTAGACTAAAGTACTCACTAGGCTTCATAGTATCATGGGTATTTCTTACTTATTCTTCTTTGGATCTATTAATAAGTCTTCCTATTTGAACTCTCCCATTTGATTTCCATAAATGTCTAGTCCCTTTGATAGTTTAGCTTTGAAATCTTTGGAGATATTTATTGATTACTTTAATCAAGAGAGTTCTTAGGAGATTCTCATTTCCTAAGATGTAATTAACTATGGAAGCTGCTTCCATAGGAAACTGAAGAACCTGACATAAAATAAATCCTGCTTTATTTCTCCATTCAAAGTAGGGGAAGATCTCTCATACATATGTAAATAGATTTGCCTTAGGAGTACTTATTAGGTGATTAAGTCTATTATAAGGTGATGGTTCCATCTTTCGAGATGATACATCATACCTTAATGCAGCTCCTGATTACTTCAATAAGTACCTCCTAAGATCTACGTAGTGTTCCTACATCTCTAAATTAAAACACCACAAAAATAAGTAAATTTTATATTTCTAAAAAAATCCTTACATGGAGATAGCCAACAAATATACAAGGTGTCAAATACTACAAGAAGAAGAAATACATAATGTGGGACTAAAGTTGTTCACGAAAAGTTAACAAAATCAATCTACATGTTCATTTAAAAAAAAGATTACATTTTTTCATTACAATACCCTTTGATTTAGTTTGATTTGAAAACTAGAGATTTATATAGCATATTCTTAACTTTCCAACAAGCCTAAGATCTCCTAAAATAGAGCATTAAGCTGAAAGATACACTCAATATACTAAAATTATGTAAGATGAGTTAATACTTGAAAATACTAGTGAGCCGATAAATAAAATTAAATAACTATTTAAAATTATGAAAAATATTATTTAATTAGAATAATGCCAAATTTCAGTTATGTAAATTACATTTGGAGTGAACAAGATTGCGAGTATGGATTGAGCTAATCTGTCGAAAGTTTTTGACACTCCATATGAAGAATTGATCACAACCAAGAAGATTGGTTTTAGTTCCATGAAAAATAATGATGAGGCCTAACAAGCATTCTATCAATGAAAGAAAATACTAAGCAAGTATAACATGAGGGACATATAAGGTGAAAAACACATGCGCGCACACACACATAAGAAAAAAAATAGAAATAAATACAAATTGTTTATTTTAGCCCATTTATTGGTCAACTTTAATAATGCACAAAAGCAAGCTTCTTTTCATCATCATAGATTTAAATGGGTTAGTTTAAGATTTGGTCTTGAGTTCATTTTTTTCATTAAATGTATATACATTAATTATAAAAGAAAATAAACAAAGCATATTTTCATATATTAAGTCATTTTTTTCCCAACTTTATATGAAGCTCATAAACAAGCTTCTTTATTTTCAATGTTCAAATCTCAGCTTGTTATTCTATTGAAGATGATAAAACTTCCATATTCAATGAAGATCTATTAACCAATGCACATATTTCCAATTCATACCACTATGTGTTCTACATCCTAAAGAAGCTGTGCTTGTTTGCCATTATATATATATATATATATATATATATATATATATATATATATATATATAATTGATGAAATAAATTAAAATAATGATATAAAAACTCATCTATGTTATAATTTAAAGTCCAATAACATCAAACTAGAAGATGACTTTTTATGGGATAATTTGATTATTTCAAGGTGTCTTCTTTGATTCATCTAGCTATAAACAATAAGAAATAGTATGACAAATTTTCCCTTAGAGCATCTATTAGTTTCTTTTAAGAGCAATGCCAATTAAATAGTAAATTGACTAAGGTGAAATTCTCTCTTGATTTTAGTAGGGGACATTCTATGTATTCCTTTACAATTTTTATTATATTATATTTAATTTTTTCCTTTCTTTCACTTTAGTACTAAGATTTCTTCTTTTGTACCATGCTTAGTTTGATCCTTCAAACAAATATGTGATTTTTTTATCTTAAGAAGAAAAGATTACTTTTTACAATTTTATTATCTTTAATAAAATTTATCTTTTATTAAAAATTAAAATAAAACACTCAATTTTAATAATTTTCACTTTGAAACCCTAGTCGTCATGCCCCCTTTTATTCCTTTTTTGCTACCTACTTATTAGTTCTCATGAATACCTCCTTCCCAATTCATCAACATCTTGTCACTATAGCTTTATGTCTATCCCATCATGATTTTCTCATTAGTCCTTACCATAAACCATGTAGAACTAATTATAGAATATTTTTTTCTTTTCTTTTGGTGGCTACTTTTGAATTGCTTTCTATTTCCAAAATAATTTCTCCCATATATAATTTTGCTCATAAAGTTATTCCCTTACTTATTAAGCCAATCCATGAGACATCTACCATCACTCATGATCATTCTTTTCACTTTCACCATCATTCAATTTTTCTCATAGAATAAATTATCTTGATTAAAAGTTTAATAACATAGAGTTCAAATGTTCCCAAAGTCAACTTGAAAGTTTATGTTTCATATACTTAGATCAAAGTTTGTGTTTGATTAGATGAAATTTCTAGTGTTATGCTTATAATTAGTTAGCCACTTCTGTAATGTGAGATTCCGAACTATTAATACCAAATATTTATAGAAAATGGTTTTTTTATAGACTCACTTTGGTGTGTGTGTATCTCCATGAAACATTGATTGAAATTTGATTTTCTCCTAAACAATTAATATTTAACTAGCAATTTAATGAAATAATATATTTTCTTTGATTTTCAAACTATTTAGTGAGTTTTGTTTCATTTATATAATTACTCATCATTTATAGGTTATGGGAAGTGTAATGCATAAAAATAGTGCCTCACATGAAGGTTAATTTTATAATTGATATAGTTCTATCCCTCATGTTAGTCAAAATTCATGTATTTAATACTTTTAAATATATTTTAAATAGTTATTATTTAAATTCATTAGACTTTTGTGACCTAAAAGTTTTATTTTGATGCCAAACTAAGAAAGTCATGTCAATAATTATAAATGCATGATAAAATTTTTTTTAATGAATTAAAATAATTATTTAGTATATGTTTGAGATTGAGATTACAAGTAATAAGTTCGTATAAGATTTTAATTATTAATGCTTAATAAAGAATTACTAATGAAATTATTAGAATATAACTAAATTTATTAATGATGAACCTACTCTTAGTCTAGTGGTTCATACCTCCACTTCTATCTTGAGGCTATAGGTTTGAGATTCTTTGACTCCACTTAGCAATTATTTCTTAAAAAATAACCTAATATAGGTGTTTATTATCTCTTATACTAATGGGTTTGTCTCCTTTTATTTTTCTCTATAGTGGACCTTATGCCCTCTTTATATATATGATAGGATATCACTCATAGGTAAAATAAAGTAAAATAAAATTTATCAACAAAGAAAATAATTATTATGTGTTTAAGAACATTTCTTTTCTAAGAGAAGGCACATATTTCAGATTTTTAATATAGGTTTGTTTTATTGTAAGATTTGGTCTTATTAATATAATTTGGCTTACTCCTATGAACTTTATAGAGGTTTGAAGTTTTCATAGCTTTGCTACTTTTTATTGATGATTTAATTAAAACATTAGTATTGTAGTGGCTCCCATTATTGATAATGATAATTTTTATGGATATATAGTGCCCAAAGGACCTTAGATTAAATTAAGGTCGTTATAACATCTTCACCTATTTTTAGATTGGCCAACTTTTCTAAGGCATTCAAAGTTATTATGATGCACCAAAGATTTTCATATGAAACATCTTAAGCCAAGAAAATCACCTTGTAGCCTTCTTTAACAAAAAATTGAATGTTATAAAATAATGGTACTCTACTTATGATGGAGAGCTTTATGTTATTGTTGAATATAAATGATATTTGAGGCATTATTTTTTGAATCAAGTGTTTATCCTTCATTTTGATCCATCATATCTAATGCTTTATCAACACCCAGAGGGAGTTAAATACATGCAAAATGCATTAATGCTTTAGAAGATTATGCTTTTGTATTAAAGCATAAACCCAGAGTAAAAAAATAAGCCAATGCAATATCATTTGACTTTAGTGATTAGTTATTTAAAATAAAATGTCATGGGATGATTCTCTATGCCTAAATTTCTATTTAGTTTTCAAAGAGAACAATAATCAACCTTTATCATTAAATAAGCCCTATTTTACTCATAAATCATTATTTTTATAAGGGGAAATAACTGTATAGTTGAAATATTCATTAAGAGAATATTTATTTTTAGAACTACATTTATGAGAGATAACATAACAGGGAAGGATAAAGCAATTAATAAAATTGTTACTATTATTTTGGCCTTTTTAATGAAAGATGTTTGAAGAGTAAAATCATTAAGCAAAAGTTTGGACCAAATATAACACTTTCGATCCTTTATAGACCTTGGGAGGATATATCCATAGAATTTATTTTGAGTTTACCTAGGACTAGTAGGGGCCATGATATTATTTTTGTGGTAGTAGATAGATTTTCTAAAAATCACAACTTCATACCTTGTAGTAAGTCCAATGGTGCATCTCATATTGCTAAGCTATTTTTTTAAAAAATTGATAGATTGCATGACCTACCTCCACCATTATATTTGATAGCAAATGTGATATATTTAGAAGGTATAAAAGCTCGAGAGAAAGGTTGATATGTTGTGCTTAAAGATGTTAATTATTTTGGTATTTTACTATGATTCAAATATCATATTAAACATAAATTATAAATCACAAATTTTGATAGATACTTTCAATACTTGATTTGTACTAACATATTAGATTTGATATAAATAAATAATAAACTTTTTAAGTCAGCGTATTTAGTAATATTGTACTATTATAGTTTTTTTTAATTATAACAATTTTACATATTATGATATTAAAATTAATTTGTATACACTTCCTTTAGCATAGATTTTACTTTACTATTACACATTGAAAATTTAGCATAGATTTTGTGTAATCTATAAAGTGTTGATACTCATCTCTATTTTATATGTATATGTTAATTTTAATAAAATGGAAATGATGAGCAAATTGACTAGAGATAATTGCAAGTTTCTGTTTATTGTTTTGTCTTTTACTAAAATGTAGTTGTTTTTTTATAATTATGGTGACATAACTGTAATGGATATATATATAGTTCACAACAAGAAAACTTATTATTTTATGTTGACAATATTATTGTATATGAACATTTTGTGATTATATAGTTCACTAGAAAACTATTGATTTTCAATAGAAAACCTTCAAAGATCACACTAAATCTATTTGAAATATAAGTTTTGATGGATTTATGATGAATTCATTCTTCATTAAAATCTTGGTTAGAAATGCATTCTAGTGGTCATTATCCACCATTTCTAGTAATTTTTTTATGGATTTTTTGTTGAAAATATTTTTCGGATGAACCGATAGACAAACCAACAGAAAAATCCACCATGCTGAAATTTCTGTCAGAAATTTCTCCAATGGAGTTTCTGTTAGAACATCCAACATAAATTCCACCGAAAAATTTTGTTAGTAACAGTCCACTAAAAATCCATCAGAATTCCTAAAGTTGGAAATTGTATGTCCATCAAAAGGCCTTGTGATGGTTCATATCGATCTTAGCGACATAACATGCTTCAAAAACCTATATAAAATTGAAATAAAATTTAAAAGAGTTTTCCATATGTTTTGATTTTTACACCTACATAAAAAATTATACAATAACTATATAATTGATTCATAATTGATTTTATGATGATCATAACAACTCCACTAGAAGTCCATACCAATAAAAAAGAAGGATAGGTCTATTAATGTTTTCATTGGAAAAGTTTTAAAACATTAACATTACACCAAATCATTTAGTAACTAAAAGTAAATATTACATATAGCATGATACAAACAAAATACTGAAAATACAAATCAAAACTACAAGTACAAACATAGACCTACTCATCATCAGTCTCTTCATCATTTTCGTCATTCTCCTCCTCCTCCTCCACTAGAACTTTCCCCTTTTATCTATCTCAGGGCATCTTTTTCATTCTTGCTTCAATGTTAGATATCTGAAGTTCCATCTGAATAGTCATTCAAGCCTCCATATCCTTTGTTATCACAACCACATGCCTTCCAATTATCTTATCAATCAAATTAGTGCTTGTTCTAGAGAAAGAATTACATGCATCATAAGATAAACCCTGGGAACCTAGGTCATATATTCTTCCCTTCTTCTTAACTCTAATATCTTTTCTCTAGATATCAAACTTTACTGCTCATATTGTCCACTTGAATGACTTGCACCAATAGATCTCTAGCTATGCACCACCTTTAATCTCATGTAATCATCCTACAAAATATTTTGATGTTATTTAAATAAAATATATTTTCAATAGAATTGTGATTCAAAAATAATAAGTTCACTTTTGTAAACTCTTTGTGAGTGAACATCAACCCACTACTAGTCCACCTAATGCTGATATATTTTGATATGTAATTCTATAGGAGTGGGCTTCCTTCTAAGAAATTTTATCTATAAACATACTAATAAAATTAATAAAGAGTGATTATAATTTAATTACAAGAAGCAATGAATGACTTAATAGTCTTCTCTGATACTCAATATAAGGAATTGAGGCTCCAATATATAAAGAGCTACCCATGCCCCAAAATATGATGCTTAATTTTTTTTAGCTAGCTCTTATGAACATAATCTAGATACCTAATGCTCTACAATGGATAGCCCACACTTCCTCACCAATCTAAAGTGGCCTATATTTATACATGCATATATCGATAAACATATCACGTAAACAGGCCGCACATCTTGATTCAAAGTATTTTTTTTAATGTTTTAGTTGTTCTTTGGTAGCCACCTAAATTTTTTCTATTATATAAAACATATTAATGATAATCAATAAATATTTAACATAATATATTACATTGAATATGTTTAAAGAGTTATGATTATACCTTAAATTCTCTGAACCATAAGGAGAATCAAATTTTCCCTTTATTATATACCTTATTTTGTGTATTATTTATCTTGAAGGATTGAACCTATAAAATAAAGTCAAGTTTAGCACCACAAAAATTTAAAATTAAAAGTTCTAAAGTAAACTTATGTGTCACCCTTTAGCTCAATCAAGTGTGTGGCATAGACGGGTTAGCTCCACCATGTTTAGTAAGTATCTATGGATCAATCTGAAAAGATTGTGTATGGTGATAATTGGGCTCCTTATAGCATGTGTGGACCTGATATGGGTAACATCATGTCATGTTTGTAGGCTTTAGAAAGTGGTATACATGTATACGTGCTGATCCAGTAGTCCATGGTGGCAAGAATGAGACAAAAGTCATGGTAGTGACATTAGTGGTAGCTTGAATAGGTCTAGAAATAGTCTTCTTCTTTCTCCTACGACGCTTCTAATCGATCTATGTGGAACATCATTGCCACTACCTAATGGCATTTGTTACAAAAAAAAAAAAAAATACAATGGTTATATTTGACAAAAAAAAATAAGTACTAAATAGAAAAATAAAAATAGTATGCATGAACATAGAAATGATAATGTGTAGGTAAACCATATAAAAAATATAAACAAGTACTTTCTAGGTATTAAAAAAAGAACTTTAAAGTTTTATTACTTCTAAGAAGAAAATATGAAAACATTCTACCTTTAGCATGAATGTTTGTTGTTTCCTCCAATGAATCACTAGAAGTTAAATTTAAACTATTTTAATCCTCATCATTCTCATTTCACTCATCTTCAAATTGAATAAATTCCACCTAATCAGCATTGACATCTTGTAAGCTTACTAATATCTTTATATCATCACTTAAAAGTTCAAAACCTATCATCTCCACTTCTTAGCGAGTAAGCTCAATATTTTTGAACCTCAACTCTTATTCTAGGCTTGATCTTAATTACTGCTACCCAATCTATTTTTTCTTTTATTCTTCCAAGATATCTAAGGTAGTTAACCTAAGAAGCTTGATGAGCAAGTATAAAATGATCAAACTTAGTATATTTCACTCAACTTTACTTTAGTGATTATATATGTCTTGTATTACCTTGCGCCTCTATTTCAAACAAGATCAAACCAATCATAATTAAATAAGAAGATACTTATCTTACTAGATCCAGAATATTATAATGGTACACTTTCTTATAAAACTTCATAATAATTAATCTCTTCACATGAATGTGTGTTCTTATAACACAGACACTTAAGTTATAAGTTCTTCATCCTTCTGACCATGAACTAATGTGAAATCTATAACCACATATATATAATAAATTGGCCTTGTATTCATAATTTTTATGGGCCTCTAAGCTAGGTCATGAAGGTCCCGATTCTTCACTCCATTCCCTCAATCATATACCTATTAAGTGGAGCTTTATAAAAAAAGTGTAGCTAATGAATTTAACCGAAATTTAGATCATAAGTAGGATTGCTTACATTTACTCTAAATCATGTAGGGTATTCATCTTTAACCTTCTTATTAATAATACTAGTATTATCCACTTATAAAGAGTTCACAAATAACCTAAACTTAATATTGAAATTAACATGATCACATAAATATCATTTTCTATGTGCAATAAAAAATTGAATATCAATAGATTGAAATCCTTACTTAAGAAAAAAATGAAAATCACAGTTGATAAAAACATTACTAGTTGCTGCCCTTAGCTCTTTATCATTCAAATATCCTGAAGTGCTTAAACGTAATGGTTTTCCAGAATGTTAAAAATAGAATGCACATTCTATGAAGCATCAGAATCTTCGGCTTAATCATTCAATGCATTTCATTCAAAATAGTGGGAGCAGAAATTTGTAGACTCCTGAGCTAAATAAACTTCACATATTGAACCTTGAGGGCATGCTTTATTCTTCACTGTTCTCTTAAGTTTATTTAAAAATTTATATTAGTTTTAGAATTTAAGTGTTATTGAAAAATCACAAAATAATATTAGTAGTTGTTATATATAAATACATCTCGAATGGGTACATCTAATGATATTGCATTGGACCTCCAACTCAAGCATTGTATGATATATGCATTGACAAGTGCTCCATTAGGTTAAAAAATAAAGGGGAAGAGTATTTTCTCAACCTAGTAGAATGTAACTGGAATATTTGTTAGAGCACTCCTATTTAATTGAGATAAACTCAATAAAATCACTAAGCTCAATCAAAGAATTTAGTATCTGATCTAGTAAAGCATCGAATGCAACTGATAGTAAGAATTACAAGAAAATATGACAATCATGTCTCTTCATCCCAAATATTGTCCCACTCCAAAGATCAAGGCATTGAGTTAAATTAGATAAATACCCATATGGAAACTTCAATGACTATACAAACTCACAAATTATTCTGTATGTAAAATATGAGGCAATACTTCGTTGTACGCTTCAAAAGTTTACCACCTATAGTCACTTTTAGCTCTAACTCTCTTCTCCTATAGTATTCCTTCAAGTATAATCTAGTATTCACATCATCTTAATTTTTTTCTTTAACATCCATCACAACATTGAATATTTTGTTAACTAATTTCTTTTTCATATGCAACACATCAAGATTTTGCCTAATCTGATTAAACTTTCAATAAGGTAGATACAAAAAAAAATATTTTTTTTGTCTAGTTATGATATATACCATAACTTCATAGATGATTGCCACATTACATTGGAGAATTAATTATAGTTTGAATTAAAGTAACAATTTTCCCTAAATCATCCCCACTCAATCTTGGTTGAGGCTTATACGTTCCAACTTAATTTTTGATGAATGCATCCTTGTTTCTTTTAAAAGGGTCATTAGCAAGTAGAAACATACATTGATAATCATATTAAGAAATTTTCTTACCATTTTTAAGAGTAGATTTTTTTTGATAAATACATGTAGTATGGGTAAGCTAATTGTCTAACTCCACCCTAATAACATTCAATATACAAGAAAGTCATTGATAGTTCACATAAGCACTGCTTTCATCTAAAAGTTCAACTTTGTAGTAATATCATATGTGAGTACGTTGCTGTCCCATAGGATTTTCAACTCATCAATCAATAATTATAAGAAGATATCAATATTACTTTAGGATTATGGGGCTTAAGTATAATTAGAGTGAGGAACATAAAAGGAGTGGTCATGCATACATTTGGGGGTAGATTATATGGTGTAACTATCATTAGACAACATGAATAAGGTGATCTAGATTGACTATGCAGTGTGAAACCATCAGCATATAGGATAAGTCCGATAATACATTTATCAACAAAAAATCATGGTAAGAATGATTTAAATGTTTTTACTCTTCTCCCGTCGATAGATGGCTCAAAATATGATTTAGTTATTCTCTTATGGTGTCATCGCATGTGCTTAGGAATATATAGATGCATATAGACTCTAGAGACGTGGAGTAAGCAATAAGTAAAATAATCTCTTGTAAGAACATCCTTTTATTTGCATTAATTTCTACTCTATAGCTTGAATCAAGGTGCTCCATAAAATTTTCATTCAACACCTAGTGCATCATCCTTGTAGTATAGTATACACTCACTGACACAACAACCAATTTTTTTGTAGCTCAGATCTAACTTCAACACCAATTTCTTTGCTCTATGAAGTTTAGCCATAACTATATTTTTTGTGGTTTTTCTTTAAAACTACAAATTGGCTAAAACATTCATTTGACATATTATATTCAATTTTAATGTTATAGTATTTATATGATTATAGATAATTCGGTGTTGTTTGTACAATCTTTTTACAGTAGTCACTGTGCTACATTTAGTAGGTCATAAAATTGTTGAGCTTCTTTATTAGGTGGTTCCACTTTCAGTACTCCTAAAAATTAGGCTCTTACAACATTAAAGTCCATTTTTACATAAATTTATCTTGAATCATATTCAGCTAAAGGGCATGCATAATTTATTGAGATACCAACATGCATAAATATGTGATTCAAACTCACCATGTGAAGTCCAAAACCAATAATTTTGTTAGAAATCTAATCTGACTTCATCTAGCATTAAGAAGGCCTGATTCTTATGCCTTTCACATCAACATTGAAACTTTCCTTCAAAAGGATAAGTAGAAAGTTGAGATGCCATGTGCACAAAGTGCTCAAGACCATTTAAGACTTTGTTAGTTAATCATTTTCTTTCGATCTATTGTACATCCATGATTGCTTACTATGGATATCCATATGATGTATAAATTAAAAAGTGTGAGGATTGGATTCATGTGTTATATAAATTATATAATTAATTATCACTAACTAATCAAGGCTTAATATGACATAAATGCTTAACTATGTAATTTTTTCACTTGTAAACAATCAATATAACATACTAAGCCTACAAGTGCCTCCTATTCAAGGATTGATTTTAGTACAAGAAGGTCAGAATTATCTCCTAGAATATCAACAAGCTTGTGGTGTTTAATTTTGGATGGCCGTGTGGACAACACAGATCTTATGGGGGTACTTATTGAAGTGATCGGGTATGATATTAAGGTAAGCTGTACCATCTCAAAAGATAGAGATATCATCCTACAATGGACCCAATCACATAATAAGGACTCCTAAGGCATGATGGGTCTTCGAATATACCAGAGATCTTTCCCCTACTTTACATATAAAAGTAAAGTAGGGTTTATTTTAAGCCAGGTTCTTTAATTCCCTATGGAGGCAAGCCTCCATAGTTAATTACATCCTAAGAAATGGGATTTCCTAAGAAAACTCTAGATTAAAGTAGTCAATTATTATCTCCAAAGATTTCAAGGTTAAGACTATCAATGAATTTGTTTTAGAAAATCAAGTGGGATTGCTCAATTGGTAGACTTATTTAAGTATCCAAAGGGAGATGAGTAAGAAATGCTCATGATATTAGGAAGCCTAGTGAGCATTCTAACCTATCCAATGGTGAGGCTTTATACTTTTGAAAGTGAGAGGATTTATTTGTTTAAGTAAAAATTTTATTAGATTACTAGGGCTTACAGTCCATTAATAAGATTGTGGAAATGCGTAAGAGGTGAAGATTTATGCCAAAGCCCAAAGGAAATTTGCAACATCGGATCCTAAATTTAGGGAGCTTAGTAGCGAGCTAAAAGTATGACCTTAATCTAAGCGAAATAAGGCATAGGGGTCATTCTATAAGAGAAGATAAACTCGTCCAACTCTTCTGGACTTATAACCACCTGGAGTGGCCGCCAGCTAACACCTTCTATGATTCAAAACCATGTAGTTTAGTCTTATGAAATTATAAGATGGTTTAAGCTATGTTATTTAATTGGAAAGAGACTAAAGTCACTCCTAAGAAACTAGAGCATGAGTGGTATGAGCATATGACTTAGTCTAAATGCAAAATTTTATAAATTTTATTTTATTTTGACATAATATTTTGGACAAAGGCTTTGGAATTTTATGCTTGAATACATGATGAAATTTGATTGTTCAAAATCAAGAGAGAAAGAGGTAAATCTCAACCATGGGGTTACTCATGGTCAATCCCTAAAGTGTAAGAATGGAGGCCTTCATTCAATATGATATGCATGATGTTAGACATACATTATACAGCTAAGGGGTTGTTAAATATTTTAATTATCTTGCTTATAACTTAGGCTTTATGACGAAGTTGAAAGTTATTTTAAATTTTAGTTATGAGTTGTTAGTTACGGTAGATAGATTAATTTTATCCTAAAAGCCTACCGCATTTAGGCTACACATTCAAACATCAATCATAAGAAACTATGAAAGAGATGCAATTCTAGTGTGCAATCTAAACATAACATCAATCAAACATGAATAGATTCCATAAAGAATAAAAGTCCAATGCGTACCACCGCACACCATGGAAAAGATAAAAAAGATGGCAAGCTCTACCCCTTATACAACCTAGAATATTAAAGAATAATTACAATTAAATTGAATACATGCTATGGGGTCTTCACTTCTTCATTTCTTCATGTCTTCTTTCTTTTGATTTTATTTACTCCAAGGCATCACAGGCACTCTAAGACCAAGCCTTCCATGGTCATCCTAATCCCCATAATAGAATATTAAAGAATAATTATAATTGAAATTGAATGCATGCTATGTCTTCACTTCTTCATTTCTTCATGTATTCTTTCTTTTGATTTTATTTGCTTCAAGGCATCACAGGGCACTCTAAGACCAAGCCTTCCACCACTGGTCATCCTAATCCCCATAATAGTAATCCTAATTCCTATTGTAAAAATTATATGTTATGAAAAAAAGTAAATCTAAATATACTTGCAAAATAGAGGTTAACTAAACATATATACAATCCCAAGTAGTTATATTTATAATTTGGACTTAGCACCCTGCACATGGGTAACCAAGCCCACTTGTCCTAATGTGGCTTATACTTAGGGGTATAAGCAACCTGTAAAGAGAACATTCATATTTATTTTTAAGTAATCCCTTAAGCACAATTCCTTGTAGAAAATAATATTAAGCTAATAACGGCCTAACATCTAGTCTAAAATATTACATCATAAAATAAAACATACCATCACATATACACCATCCTAACTTAGGACTAGAAGTGATCTTAATTCTAGTGTGTGCTAAGATTTTGTGTGGTATGTCTCAACTAAGTATTAGAGTTATGGGACTCTAAATTTGAAAAATGTTTAAGTTAACATGATGGTTGGTTTCATTTGAAGTTGTTTAAATGATTTATAAATTTTAATTTGTATGTTGTTTTATTTCAATTGATTTATATTTAGTATCTAAGTGTTATAAAGAGAGGAAATAGCACCCTCTTTCATCCCTACCTTAAGCCACATTCTAAAGCACCTTAATATGATTTAGTTCTCTTTAGTGAATGGCTTATTAAATATTTTATTAATCCTAAGTTTGGGTTAACCTTAAAGAATCCCATTCAATATGCAAGGCATCTTAAGATTAATGTTGATGAATTACTATCACATAGAATATGTTGAGCCATTCCTTTACATCACCCACAGCATGCATATGATTTAACACCTAGCATATATATACATACAACATATTTTGGCACACTCAAATGATCATGAATACATACATACTTATTGGAAAAGGGAATTTTTATTCTCTAATTGAATACACATACATATGTATAAAAGACATAAGCAAGTACATGCCATCGTTAACCAGAGAAGTGAGATAATCATTTGATCTCCTTGGGGATACTTAAAGCATCATATTCTCGGATGTCCAGATTGTATACTTGCTATCTTACACACATATAGATGTATACACAATTATAAAGATGAAAATCATGCAAGAGATTATATTTTATTTGACTGAACTATTTTTATGTGTAAATTAAAGCTCTATCCAAATTCTAATACAAATGTACATTGGAATGGCATTAAATAAGTATGTATCTTTGTTAACCAGGGAAGTGCGATAAGCAAGTGACCTCTTCGGTGCTACTTCAAGCCTTGTATTCCAGGGATGTTTAGACTATATACTTATTAGCATTCAAACATATGTAAATCTATATATAGAATGCCTATATTTTTAATAGAAAAAAGGATTTTTATTCTTTAACCACATACACATACACACATATAAAAGATGTAAGCAAATACGTGATGTTGTTTAACCCATAAAAGTAAGATAATCAAATGACCTCCTTGGGGCTACTTAAAGCCTCATATTCTGGGATGTCCGAACTATATCCTTGTAATCTTAAATACATATGGATGTATATACATAATTGGAGGAATAAAAATCATGCAAAGATTGTATTTTATTTAGTTGAATTGTTTATGCATATGAATTAAATCAAATTTTAATACAAAATATAAGGATTAAATTAAATAAGTATGTGAGATAATCAAATGACCTCCTTGGGGCTACTTAAAGCCTCATATTCCTGGGATGTCTAGACTATATACTTATTATTATGCAAACTTATGTAATTCGATATATGAATTTAGGAAAGAAAGCTTCACATTCACATGCTTGAGCTATAAACATATGCAAGTCCTATATGTATTCATAACTACTATCAGTCCAAATGTTATTATCAATTTATAAACTTTAAAAAATAAATTTAAATTTATTAGTGATAATAGCCACACATATAAGAAAATTAAACCAACACATGGAAGCTTACATAAGTAAATTTCATTTGATTCATTTGAATTTGAAAACATGAATGCATGGGATCATATGACATACAATATTTAAAGTGTTTGGAAAGGAATAGATAAACTTAACCATATGATTCATTCAACTATACTAATTCTAAGGACAATCACATCAAAAAAACCACTTAAAGAAAATCCAAAGCTTCTTATTAATTTGATTTTTGGATTTGGAATTGAACTTAGAGAGGAGAGATCATTTTTTCTAACCCCATTCCCATATTGGTTATCTTAATTTTTTTAAGAAAAGATAATTAGGTAAATTTTATGAATTAATTAAGTTGGATCATTAAAAAAATCATTTAATTACCCTTCTTATGCTTCTTTGATTTGATTAATCATTTAATCATGAGCCACAAATGACATGAACATGAGTAAAATAAAATAACAATGCTCTTAAAGGACCTGATGCAATTAGCTCATGATTAGAGATTAATTAAGCTAAATAATCTAATCAAATACTCTTATGATTTTCCCACACTTGTAAGTTAATAATAATTTTCTTAAGGGCCTTTATGTTATTGAACACATAAAGAGGAACCCTTAATTCCATTGTTGATTATATGAAGTGATCAATATTTTAATTTGATTTGATTTCATCATTAATTGATTAATTAAAAATGTAATTAAACCTTACATTAATTAACTCCTTCAATAAAATGCATTTGGAAAAGTAATTAGGAATGAGGTCCTAATCACCTTCCTTCATCATCTCACTGCTAATCAGTGAATATTAAAGTTTAATTAATTAATTTTTGTTATTTAGAGTCTTAATTAGTCATTAAATTAATTAAGCGAGTAATTAAGGTTTGAATTACAAATCCCCCTAAATACCTAGCCAATAAATCTTAAGAAACTCATGGGGAGAGGTCATCCCATTAAATTAACACACCAAGTTTATGATTAATTGCCCAAGCAATTAGATCTTAATTAAGCTAATTAGAAAACATTCAAATTAATTAAGCCTTAATCAATTTTCAAAATCAAATGGAATTATTTTAATAAAATATCATATGTTTTACATTTATAAAGAGTATTTATTTACATTTTTTTATTTTTTCTACAATTAGTTATGAATTTATGAAGTTTCAGTGATTAAATTAGATTTTTAAGTAAATGTAACTACACATGCAAAACAGAGGTTAACTAAACATACATATAAAATAAAGTAGTTATATTTTATAATTATTTTAGCACCTACACATGGGTAATCAAGCCCACTCTCTAATGTGGATTATGCTTAGGGTATAAGCAACTTGCAAAGAGAATATTCATATATATTTTTAAGCAACCCTTAAGTACAATCCTCAGAAAATAATATTAGGCTAATAATGGCCTAACATCTAGTCTACGATCATACACCCTAACATCTAGTCTAAAACATTACTTCACAAAAAAAAATATAACATCACACATACACCCTAACTTAAGATAGAAGTGGTGGCTTAATTCTAATGTGTGTGCTAAGGCTTTGTGTGGTATGTCTCAACTAAGTAATAGAGTTATTGTTCTATAAATTTGAAAAATGTTTAAGTTAACATGATGGTTGGTTTCATTTCAAGTTGTTTAGATGATTTATAAATTTTAATTTGTATGTTGTTTTGTTTTATTTGATTTACATTTTAAAGAGAGGAAAATGGCTTACCTTCTTTTATCCCTACCTTAAGTCACTTTCTAAAGCATCTTAATATAATTTAGTTCTCTTTTGTGAATGGCTTATTAAATATTTTATTAATCCTAAGTTTGGGTTAACCATAAAGAATCCCATTTAATATTGTGGTGTTTATTTTTGAGGATGTGGGACACCACACAGATCTTAGGGGGTACTTATTGAAGTGATCGGGTATGATATTAAGGAATGATGTACTATCTCGAAAGATAAAAATCAACACCCTATAATGGACCTAATCACCTAATAAGGACTCATAAGGCATGATGGATCTTCAATTATACTAGAGATCTTTCCTCTACTTTACATGGAAAAGTAAAGTAGGGTTTATTTTAAGTCGGGTTCGTTAAGTTCCTTATGGAGGCAAGCCTCCATAGTTAATTACATCCTAAGGAATGAGAATTTCTTAAGAATACTCTTGATTAAAGTAGCCAATTAGGGTCTCCAAAGATTTTCAAGGTTAAGACTTTCAAAGGATTGGTTATTTTAGATAATCAAATGGGATAGATCAAGGAGAAGACTTATTTTTGGAATCCAAAGGGAGAAAGTAGGAAATACTCATGATACTAGGAAGCCTAGTGAGCATTCCAATCTACCTTTTAATTGGGCTTTATATTTTTGAAATTAAAGAGAGTTAATTATTTGAGTTGACATTTTATTAGATTACGAGGGCTTATAATTCCACAATATAAGATTATGAAAATGTCTAAGAGATGAGAATTTATGCTCATAGTCTGAAGGAAATAACTACCTCAGATTCTTAAACTAAGGAGCCTTGGTACAAAACAAAGGCACGACTTAAATCTAAGGTGAAAATGGGTATATGGTTTACCTCCATAAGAGAGAATAAACCACCTGGACTTATTACCACTCTGAGTGGCACTAACTCCTCCTACGCTTTAAATCTATATAGATAAGTCATATACTTCTGCAAGATGGCTAGGCTATTATTTATTTAGAAATGAGACTAAATCCTTAAACTCACTCCCTAAGAGAGTAGAGCATGAGTGGTATGAAATCATGACTTAATATAATGCAAATTTTATCAAATTTATTTTATTCTTTTGAACTCTTATTTTGACACAGGCTATGGGATTTTATATGCCTAAATGCATGAAACTTGATTATGGGCCAAATCAAGAGAGAAAGAGGTGTTCTTCCATGAAAGGCTCTCACAGGTTAAGCCTTCATTCTTTGGCAAAGATGGAAGCCCCCTCTTATGAAGAGTGGAATAATATGACATGCATGATATTATACATTCATTCATCCAGCTAAGGGGTTGCTAAAAATTTTATTATCTTGATTTAATTCCTAGGCTTTTATGTGAAGTTATGAGTTATTTTAAAATTTTAGTTATGAGTTGTTAATTGGGATAGAAAAATTAATTTTATCCTAAGAGCCTACCACATCCATGCAACACATTCAAACATCAATCATAAAGAAACTATGAAAAATATGCTGCTCTAATGTGCAATCTAAACACAATATCAAATAATTTTATAGACTACCATAAAAGAATAAAAGGCCAGTGCGATTGAGTTCCTCCGTGCACCCCAAAAAAAGAAAAAAAGATGGGTAGCCAAGCTCTACCATTATACAACCTGGATTACAAAAAAAATAATACATGCTATAGGGGTCTTCTTTTCTTCATTTCTTCCTTCTCTTTCTTTTGATTTGGTTTGCTCCAAAGGCATCACAGGGCACCCCAGGGACTACACCTTCTAGCCACTACTCATCCTAATCCCCCATAACACTAATCCTAATGCCTAATATAAAATTACATCAAAAATAGGAAAAGTAAATCTTTACACCGCAAAATAAATATTAGCTAAACACACCATCCAATCCAAGCAGTTATATGAATAATTTAACTTAGCACCCACACATGGGTATAACCAAGCCCACTATCTAACATGAGTTATGCTTAGGGGCTAAGCAACCCATAGAAACACATTTATATTTTATTATTATAGCACCCCTTCAAGTACAACCTCCTGAAATATGATTAATAATGTTAACATCCAAATACAAACATACACCCTAATATCCAGTCTAAAACATTACATCACAAAAAAAAAAAAAAAATACAACATCATACATATAACACCCTAACTTAGCAGTAGAAGTGGTGACTTAGTATTCTAATGTGCGTGCTTAAGGCTTGTGTGGCAAGACTTTACTAGGCTTCTTTAGTTTAAATTTTAGTTTGGAGTTTGAACTTGTTTAAATTTTACCTTTGGGTGATTTCAATTTAAATGATTTAATGCTTTATTTTTCATTTTTTTATTTCACTTTTATTTGGCTAAATGATCCTTAGGTTTTCAAGATTGAGGAATAGAATGAATTCCATTTGTAGACAAACTCACCTATTCTACATCCTAACACCCAAAGAATCTAACTAAGGTCCCAAGTATCTTAATTAGCTCATTTGAATTTGTGTAATTCATTTGATTCGATTTATTTGATTTAGAATTTAGAATTTTAATTTGTTTAAGTATTTGATTGATTGATTTTGGATTAGATGTTTTAGTTTAATTGCATCCTGATAATTCAATATCCTTAATATCTAATGACGTTTAAGTTTGATTAAATTCATGTGCTTTTGATTGATTAATTTTAGATTAGATGTTTTCGGTTTGATTAAATCTTGATAATTCCATATCCTTTTAAATGAATATTTAATTCTTTTCTTTGATTATGGTTATGTGACTTAATTTTGTGCTTATTTGATTTGATTGTGGTTCATTTATTTGTAGTTTGATCAGATTAGATTAATTGAGATTTTATTTTGATTTTAATTGGATTTGATTCTTTGTAATTAGGATTTTATTTTTAATCACATCCATTTGTCATGTTCATCAAAGTTTGTATTTTGATTTGATTTGATACATTGGATAGTTGATTAGTTTATCTTATTTAAGTAGATTAAATGAGATTTGATTTGATTACATATTAAATTGATGAGAGTCTTTCTTAATTTAATTTAATTGATTTAATTTGATTTAATTAGCTTTATTGGTCTATGGGTTTGCTTAGGTTCAATGTGATTAATTTAATTAAAAAGTGTATTTATATTAATTATAAATGTTTGTTTGATTTTCAATTTGGTTTCATATTTGTTTAGACTAATGATGTAATTAATGACTTAATAACTTAGGTTTAATCTAAGTTTTGATTAGTATTTAATTACATTTATGTTTGACTAAGCTTAGGTTTGATGTGATTTTAATTAACTTAATTATTTTATTTAAGAGGTGTGATTAATTATTAAATTAAATAAAGATTTGTTTAATTTTTAATTTGATTTTATATTTATTTAGGTTAATGATGTAATTAATGAGTTAATAGTTTAAGTTTAAATTAGGATTTAATTAGTATTTAATTGCATTTATGTTTGATTAAGCTTAGGTTTGATGTGATTACTTTGATTAACTTAATTATTTTATTTAAGAGGTGATTAATTATAAATTTAATAAAGATTTGTTTAATTTTTAATTTGATTTCATATTTATTTAGGTTAATGTAATTAATGAGTTAATGATTTAAGTTTAAATTAGATTTGAATAGTATTTAATTGCATTTTATGTTTGATTAAGCTTAGGTTTAATATAATTAATTTAATTAACTTAATTAGTTTATTTAAGAGGTATAATTAATTATTAAATTAAATAAAGATTTGTTTAACTTTTAATTTGATTTCACATTTATTTGAGTTAATAATGTAATTAATGAGTTAATGATTTAAGTTTAAATTAAGATTAGATTAGCATTTAATTACATTTTATATTTCATTAAGCTTAGTTTAATATGACTAATTTAATTTGACTTAATTAGTTTATTTAATAGGTGTGATTAAACTAATTAGTAGATTAATTAAGTGTTTGATTTGAATTAATTTTAATGTGATTTATAAAATTAATTTAATTAAGATGATGGATTAATTTATTAAGTTTGCATTAATTAGATGTTTGA
>CM038224.1:66571144-66681398 GCA_021442155.1 Cymbidium sinense | reverse complement strand
TACTTAAAGGATTTGAATAGATTGATGCCCTTATGAATACTTTTCTTAATTTGAGGTTACTTGATTTCATTAAAGCATTTAAAATAGCATGTGATGCTTCATGTTAGGCATAGGAGAAAATTAAATTTAACAAATTTATCTTGTAGGCTACTTTAGTGAGAAACTAAATGATGCTAGATAAGGATAGTTCACTTTAATAAAAAAAATATATATTAATCGTGTAGTCCTTAGGCATTAAAGATATTATTTTACCATGTAGAGACTTCATGCTATATAAATCATAAGGTCTTTAAGTTTATGAACACTTAGAAGAAACTAAATCATACAAATGCTAAATGGATAAAGTTTCTATAAAATTGTAGTTCAAGCATGATGTTGAGTATAAACTAATAGATGCTTTATGGCATATTGTTAGTTCTATCCCAACTATATTTGATTATCCTATTTTAGCTGACAGTCGTGTATCGGGTTATGGTGTCACATAATTGGGCAAAGAGAAGAATTTTCTGGGATCTACCATACATGAATTTTAATCTAATAAGGCATAATCTTGATGTGATGCATATAGAAAAAAATTTATTTTGATAATATTTTCAACATAATGATGGATGTTAAGTGAAAAACTAAAGATAATGTTAAGGCCAGGTTGGACTTGAAAGAATATTACTATAGAAGAGAGTTAGAGCTGGGAGAGACTACAGCTAGTACATTTTAGAAGCTTAAAGTCAAATACTATCTTACACTAGAACAACGAAGAATATCACATGAGTGGGTACAATCATTAAAATTACCATATCTGTATGCATTCAACTTGAGTGGATGTGTTGATTTAAAAATGAAAAGATTATTTGGAATGAAGAGCCATGATTGCCACATTTTTCTATAGTGCTTACTTCTAGTTGTATTCAGTGCTTTACCAAAACAATATTAAATTCTTTGATTGAGCTTAGTCTATTCTTTAAGGAACTATCATCACTTTG
Source organism: Cymbidium sinense (assembly GCA_021442155.1). NCBI lineage: Eukaryota > Viridiplantae > Streptophyta > Magnoliopsida > Asparagales > Orchidaceae > Cymbidium > Cymbidium sinense. The sequence goes on along the minus strand of CM038224.1, from coordinate 66,680,418 downwards.
ATTAAAGCGTGAAAGTAAAATAACTAGAAGTAAATATTCGGTCATTATCTATAAGCTCGAAGATATTTCCCCTACTTTTTTTGACTCCATGGAGCACCTACCAATACATCTATCATATGAAGCTAGAGTGGGATGTCTAGTGTAATATTGTTGGATATACCCATTTGAGAGGTACCTATCTATTGGTAGTATAAAAATCAATTAATATTCAATATACGATTAATTATTTTATAAAATTCATGCAGATTCTTAAATAAACTAAATACATTTTGAAGAATAAAGCACACCAATGCTCAACATTTGAAGCTTTCTTAGCTCGAGACTACAAATTTATGCAATACTATTTTGAGCCACACATGTTTAGATAATAACCAATGGTGTTAGATCTTCACAAACCATCTACTTTCCAACAATCTGAAAAAGCATTGGTAAAATCACATCGCGATATCTAAATGATAAGGAGCTTAGGGCAGTGATAGTTACTATTTTGATAAACTGTGATAAGGTTCAACCTTTTTTTGTAAGCATATCAACAACACAATATCTCAGTTAGATTTTTCATTGAGCATAGTACTAATCTAATTATGTCAATTTATTTTTTGAGTTCAGGTTATTTGTGAACTCATTAAACTTGGATGACGCTGTCACTATTAATAAGAAAGTCGAAGATGAATTCCCAACATTGTTTAAATTATATGAGAGCAACCATTACTAACACTTTAATATATTTTTTATGTTAATTGCATAACTTAGTCTCTTTTTCTGAATTTTCTATGTTCATAATTGAAGAAATGGAGTGCAGAATCATGATCTTCATAACCTAGCTTGGGATCCAAAATGAATCATAAATACATGACATATTTATGATGTAAATGCTTAAAATTTCACACAAGTTCTTAGTCTGAAGAAAAGAAAACATATAACTCTGGTGTTTGTATTTAATAAAACGCACATTCAAATGATGAGATTAACTATTATGGAGTTCTACTAGAAGTTATACAAGTACAATATCTTGGATCAAATGAGAGGAATGTCATTATATTCAATTGTGATTTGTTTGATCTTGTGTGTAATAGAGGGATAAAAAAGCATTAGTCATATGGAATCATTGAGGTAAAGTTGACACAAAAATATATTAAATACGACCCATTTATCCTTACAAATCAAGAAATACAAGTGTATTACCTAAGGTATCCAGAAAAAATAAGAGAGAAAATGGAATGGGTTATGGTATCAAACCTAGAGAAAGAGTGGAAGTTGATAGTACCATTAAAGTTTCTCATCAGGAGGATGAGATGGTAGATTTTAAACTTTCAGTTGATGATGTATAAGCAGATGTGAACTTAATTAATACTAATATTGATTATGAGGAAGTTATTCAGTCAAAAAAAGAAACCAATGAGGATAATGATGAAAATGACATTGTGAAATCAACTTCTACTCATTTATTGGATTAAAAAACCTCACAATCACGTTAAAGGTACATGCATATTTTTGTACATATTCATTTTTACATGTTTTTTTATATATTGTACTTGCATATACCTGCATACTACAATTAACTATTTGTACTTAGTTCTTTTTTCATGCTTCTTTTACATAATTTGTACATGCCCTTTCTGTATACTGTAGATTAAATGTGCAATTCTTATTATAATTCTATATTATTCATGTTAAACTCTTTTATTAATTTTTAATGACTAATCTAATCATTTTATTTATGTTTCTAATATATGGCATCATGTGGTGGTAATGATGCTCCTCGACACTCATTTACGAGCATTTTCAGGCGGAAAAAGAAGGTCGTGAGTTGACCCACTATTCAAGCAACCACCACAGTCACTATCTCGACCTCCATTTTGATTTTGATTTTTTGAAGTAACCGATGCGTGTCTACCATTCTCCAAAGCTTGCGAACTACTCCATACCCTATCGGTCACCCATTTCACAAATCCCATATTTCAGCATATACATCTTGATCAGTCCGATACTTCTATGCCCACTAAGCCTTCATCGAGAGTCAGAGGATGACACGTAAGTATTTTATTAAAGTTGTACTTTTTGCATATTATGTTTCTAATATCAATTACATTTTTTAAGTTCAATCCATCCAGGGAAGCTATTCACAAAATCAAGAATATTATAAGGAGCAAGTACGATGCTCCATATATATCATAGAAGGTCATCCTAATTAAGGTTTGGGACATGTGGTTTAGGGAGTTTAAGGCATTGCCTAAACTATTTACAAATATTTTAATGCATTAGTTGATATTGAAGAATTACTAATTAGCATTTGCTTATTTGATGTTATAGAATGATTTTAGCAGGTTGCTAGAGCACAACCAAAAGATTAGATCAAACTTTAAGTCTATAGAGGCTACTAGCCTACACGATATGTTCACAGGCATATGCAAGTGCAGCGGCTATTTGGATTGGAGGATGTGTGGGCTGACCTCAAGTATGGGTCTTCCCAGTTATGTTTTAGCGAGAGCAAGCAAAGCTTAATCACGATTCTGATTGTGGGGGCATGGGCACCTCTCTTAACACTATAGGTTCAATACCACACATTGTGTACCAACGGAGGATGGTAAGTCATTTGTTAGTTTTATTAATTGAACTTATAATTACAACTAATGAAATTCATTATACTATTTATAGGTTAAAGTTTTTGGCCCAGAGCTTACTATAGCTGAATTGTATAGTAGAACACATCAACATCAGACTGACCAGTAGTGGGTTGATGTTCATTCATGGAGATCATACGTAAGTTAATATTAAATATTTTAAAATACAATTGAGTTAATAATCTATTATGATTAACTAATATTCTAATTTCTCATAGGACGACTACATGCGGTTGAAGGAAGTTGCTAGTCAGGGCTTCACTAGTGCAGGCAGTTCCAGTGAGCAGTCTTAGTAGTTAGAATATGATATATGGAAGGAGGCTGTTGGGGGGAAGAAGGGATGGATTTACAGTCTGGGTTCTATAAAATGAGCAGTCAGTCAATTGACAATATTGTTCAGAGGTGGGTTGTTATGATGGTCGAGGAAATGGAAGTCAAGATGATTGCACAGATGGAAGCCCGAATGGCTGAAATGGAGGCGATAATGAAGAAGATGCATAGGGATCACCGTAATGGAAAGGAGAAGTGGTGGAGACGGATAAGGAGGAGGAGGAGGAGCAAGATGATGAGGAGACTGATGATGAGTAAGCTTCATTTTGACTTTATTTGCTTATGTAAACAATTTATTCAGATTTTCATATTTAGACTTTCATTTAAATGATTGAGATAAGTTGTTTGTTAGTCATATGTTGATACTGAGTGTATTCTTGCGATTAGTTGTTTGTAAATCTTTTGCAAGTGTAAAAAAGTAGAGCATGAGTGAAACTCTGATTTTTTTTCATTTCTATACAGGTTTTCGGCAGACTTCCAATGGATTTTCCATCAAAAACCTCGATACGAGGCGTCGACAAATGAATAATCGCTGAAAATTTTCTAACTGGATAGTTTTCGGCAAACTGCCTCCATCGAAACTTTCTGATGGCCATGTTCGTCGACAACAAACTGATCAAAAATTTTCTTGTGGTGTGCAATTCTAGCGGTAATTTTCAGCGTATATGTGCCAATTCTTCTTGATAATGTTTCTAGCAGGCAGTCCGTCAGAATTTTGACATGATACATTTTCAGTCAGTTGAAAATCATTTTCAACTAGGATTTTACCATCTAACTTATATCGGTCGGAAAAGTTCAATACCGATGGATTTTTTATTGATTATCGATGGATCGATCTGTCAAAAATATACAATATTTCTGTAGTGCACTAGAATGAATGATCAATATTATCATAAGTGTATGTGATGTGAGATCCTAAGTTTCTATTAATAAGGTATGCTATAAGTGTAGGCACTCATTTTTAATTATCATCGCTTGACCCAAATATATTGCTTTGAATTTGTTCTCTAGATTGCCATAATTATATATGATAGTGATAACTCCCAAGCCACCTCTAAATTATCTTTAATGTGTTTAGGAGGAGTATTTGGTTGCTTCTTCATAGTTTATTATATCTCTTGAGCTGCCCAAATAGATGTTATCATTTTGTTTCCAGCTCTATTACACGTGAGCATGTATGTATTATAGTGTACTTTCTGACCTCTAAAGTTTGACCATTTGCACAAAGTGAAGCTATAACTCTCTCTCTCTCTCTCTCTCTCTCTCTCTCTCTCTCTCCATATGCAATCTCTATATGAGCAAGTGGCTATAACACATGTCCTATCACTTGCTTTGATCTTCACCTCAAAATTATTTTCAAACCTAATGAACCTTCGAAACTTGCACCAATTACTAAAACTTTATCTTCATTAACTTCACCCATAAGAAATTTATTATTGAAGGTGCCATGTAGAGCATTAAAAGCATCAATATTCTTGGGATTATAATGATGGAAATTAATCATGTCACTATGACAACAAGCCTCCCTCCCTTGTGAACAAGTGATATTTTTAGTGTTATCTTATATTATAACCACCACCTCAACTTTGCCACTTGCAAAATAATCCATAATCATTTACAAAATCGCATCATCATCTTCAATGAACATATACTCCTTCGGTGATGTCCCAAATATATGATGAAATAATTTATATTCATATCATCTTAGTCATGGGCAAATGCTTTCTGCTTCCCTAAGCACCAAAAAAATGATATATTTTTTATCAAACTTAACTATACCTTTTTTTCCACCTTCAAAATTTTTTTTATTCATGTTCTTTATTTCCAATACCCACCAAATTTGAAGGTCATATCTAACCAATGACTCATCTACATTTCAAAGTTAGCAACCTTATTAAGAGCACAATATTTAATCTAGAAGCTATATAAAAATAATGATTTCTTAATAGTAAAAACAATGTTTTGTCCTGTGTTATGCATAAAAGGTAAGTTATATTAGCCAAGTATTATTCTAACAAGAATTATTGGGTAAAGTTGAGTAAAGGGACCTCTTCATGAAAGAATGAGCATCATAATCAAATAAATAAACCTGAGGTGTTCTCACAATACTTGTGTAAGCATGACCCACACTACCCCTGTGTGAATTTAGCACTCCTTTATAAGAGCACACTTGACCAATATAGCTGTGAATATGAGAAACATTTCTCATAAAGGTGAGAGGTTAATATAATCAACCCATGGTACTCAAAAAAAAATCAAAAAAAAAAGTTACAGCATTTTGATCCTTAAATTTGCTTTATTACTTTGACTTGATAGATGACAAATCTCTGCTAACTACTATTATATAAGATACTTCACATTTCTTATTAAAGATTTTCATTTGTTACCAAACGATAAGCTAAACTATAAAGCAATTTTAAACCAAAATGAAAAAAGATTAATTGAAGTTTCACCTAAACCATTCAGACTTAGACGAACACTGGAATGAGGGCTAGCTATGGAGCGACGACACTGAATGGAGGAATGGCGCAGCAACAGAGAAGAAAGAACGATTTTGTGCTGTTCAAATAGAGCTGATTAGGGGAATGGGATGTAATGATGAAGTGAGAAAGGAATAATGCAAATAGAACCAAATAGGCATAGCAACAGAGTTTGACGAGAGTAACAGAGTTTTAATGAATCGTTAAGAAGCGATGGAGAGTGATAATTCTGTTGTATTAAAAGACTTTAAATGTTAGATTTGTAAAATACAATAAAATCTATCTAAATGATAAATATATAAAACATCCATTAATATGTCTATAAAATAATAACTTTTAAAATAATATCCTACTCTAATCATATCACTTTAGAAAAAATTTTTCTATAATTAATTTAAATATTAAATAGGTAAATATTAAATTTTTTGATATATATATAAATCCTCTAAATTAAAACTTTGTTGTCGCGATGTAATGTTTTATAAGAACATGCATGATAAAAAAGAATTGAATACAAATGAGACAAAGATGGCTCTCACAAAAAAAAAAAAAAAAAAAACATGACAGCCAAATAATACAATTACACATCTTATCATACAAAACTCCATTGGATCGTACAGCTCGGGATGCAATTTTAATTATTTATCACTCTAAACTTTTATGTTTATCAATGTACCACCTAAATTTTTTATTATTTTCATATACAGCCTTATCCTAATAAATTATTATTTTTATATCATAAAAATTAAATATTTGAATGTTATATAAATATTTACAAGAACAGAATAATATACACATAATCCTAAAAAACCAAATGATAAATCAATAAATATGAAAGTTCATAATCAACGATGCCCTCATGCAAGCACGAATATATGAATTATATACAATACAAAGACTGGGCACACGCAAATCGCATTAATATTCTAAGGACCATTGCATTTTTCTTTACGAAATCCAAACCCTAAAGGAGAAATCAGTCTGAGGGCAAAATTAGCATTTATTAGAAATAAACATAAAATAATTTAACCAAATTTTCTCATCCTTGCAGCTTACAGATTATACACAAAAGATTGCTGGATTATTTATAAAACTTTGAATCAAATGCAAAATATAAACATAGTGCCTTGACAAATAGACATTCGGCTCATCAAAAAGGATGACATTTTGATTTAAAAGTAAAAAATATTGCACGCACGCCCAAAAAAAGCCATGGTACCACCCTATATTACAAGCCATGCTTAAGTCCACAGCAATAGCAGGCTCATTATGCAAAGTTTCAGACTACTATAGAATTTAAATTTTAATAGCTTGTCCCCTCATGTGATCTCCCAATTCTTGTAAGATTCTTTAGAAAAAGTGGAGCTTCCACCTATGAGCTCTCCAATCTTTTCACCAAAATCATGAAAAGTTGGTTATAATAGCAGTAACCAACCAAACCTTATGCTACCAGAAACTAGTAAGAAACCAGCGCGTATTCAAGAGAAAGATGACCAAGAGACTTCTAGCACTCAAGACTCCTCTTTTAGTTTGCCTACCAGCCTCTGAGCATAAATCTTTTCCTCGCGAGCTCGCTTTGCAGCCAAAGCTTCTTCGTCCAATATCTGAATTGGAGACCACTCAGGTATTCTCCACCAGCTCGAGCTGCCAACATTTTTCTGGGATTTCCCTTCTGATAAAGTCCCAATGAAGTGTTGCAGGATAGGCCTTAACTTCAGTGTAGTATAGTCAAAAGCTGTCCCAGCGGCCGCAAATATGATAGAATAACGGATAGCTCCAAACTGTCCACCTGCGCGCTTAACCATTAATAGTATCGTGCTTTATAAAAAAAAAAACAAGGTTCGGTTGTCTACTTCAATGACAGTAATTACACATTTTGTAAAGTTCTTGTCGTACTAGTAGGATAAAAACAGCAAAAAAAATATGGTTGAGTTGCATAAAGTAGTTTCAGGCAGAGACCTGGAAGAACAGAAGTTATAGCTTTCTTGAGCTGTATAATACTTATTTAAACACGACTCCAATGAATTTTTGACCGACTCCCACCCTGAAAGACAAAAGAAGATGGTTTGGGCAACAAACCTTGAAACCGCCCAAGAAGAGCTCCACTAGCAAACCCTCCAACAGCTGAATTAATTAGATCATCTGGTTCAGATTTGCGAGCATCTCTTGCAACTTCACGAACACCTAAATTGGCTCAAAGTATAAAGGCTTTGGAAGGTAAACAAATAGACCATAAAAATAAAAATAAAAAACAAAATCGGGCAGCAACATATGAACTTTTCCTGTCAAATCTCAAGACTAAGTTACATGCCACAAAGAAAGTAAGGATGTTTTTTATAAGAAAAATAAAGGAAACAGAATTTTTGTAGTCTTTTATGCATCAGCATCATTAGTTTTTCCCCAACAATTTCAAGTCAACTTTATGTGTCCCTAACTTCATTCATTCTTGTTCAGTGTTACTAAAGGCATTAAATTTATTATTTACATAATTTCAAAAAAATTCAATCCATGTAACCTTATGAAGTTGGGGAAAAATAAATCGAATTATTGTCCTAGGATTAGATGGAAATACTTAAATAACACAAATAAAAATATTTTTAAGAGCAAGCTACAAGAGCTTAGAATTTGGGATGTTCATAAGAAAATTAATGTTATGTGAAAAAAAAGTATGAGTGAAATTAAGTTCTTAAAACACTTGGAGAATCAAAAGAAAAGCTTCTTTTAATAAAAAATAATTGATAGTGGAGTTAAGTGCAAAAAGATAAGAAATAAGAAGCGTTGTATAAAAATTAGTTTAGATGCAAAACTTGAGAATTGGGAAAGATATAAAGTGGTGCAGTAGATATTCTAAGAAAGCGTATATGATCTGAAAATTTAGCTTTTAGTGATTTATAAAATAGATTAGATACCAAAAAAAGGTGAAAGATGTTTGTATAAGTTAGCTAACCAAAGAGATAGGAGAAGTAAAAAATTATCACTGATTTCCTCATTCAACCATCCAACTTTTCTAATAACATCTCCATCTATTTCACTATCATTTTGAACAATGCTGATATCATTACTCACTCATGACTTTTCAAAACCCCCAATTTATAAAATTAATTTGGCTCAAATGGCTACGTTTTGAGATCTAATTATTATCAAAATTGACAATAGATCACCCCATAAAACTTTACCTAAGAATTTTGAGAATACCCAAAAATCATTCTAAAATCCCAAACTTTTGCATCTTTACGAAGCATCACAATACTTCGTAGCTACTTGTAAGTTTGCAAAATCCTATAAACCTTTATGGAGCCCTATAAAGTCTATCAATTTTCAATTTTTTAAAAAATAAGGCCTATTTTATTTAAAGCTCAATTTAGTTAACTAGTCATTGAACCATATAACATTCTAAAAGATATTTTAACTTTGAAAACAAATATTTGATATTATTTATATAACGGGATACCTAGTTTAACTAATATAAGGTAATTTTCTTCTCACTTGTTTGCCTGATATAATTTCAATATTTTGCTTTGTGTAACTCTAACACATTAATAATCAATAATTTTTTCTAATATAAATCTTTGTCATCATGTGCTTGAGAGATGTTCTGATGATATACATATTTCTTGTACAAACATCAATGAAATCATCAATCTAGATCCCTTTGTATATTTGTGATCATCAAAATTTAAAGCTTCTTTAGACTTAACAGTCAAAAATCACCTGATTTTGATGATAACAAATATATATTAACAGTTTATAAAGAATATATGTGTTTAGGTAACACACCCTCCCCTTAAAGATAAACATGTAATAAGAAAATGATAATCATAGATAACACTATAAACACAAGTGTGATGAAAAAAATATAGTGAATATTAACACAAGCACTAATAGTATCATAAACCATAATTTTCACTAATAATATTATGAAATAAGAGCGATGAACAAAAAAAATAACATAGATTTTATGTGAACCTCAAAACAGAATAAGCATAAGTAGAGGAGAAATCACTATGTCAAAAGAAAAGAAATATAAATGGCAAATATTGACTTATATAATATCTTATTAAAGAAGTGGTTAATACCTTATACAAAGAGAGATATTTATAGATTTCTATAAGACCACTTCAGAATCAAGTTATCCAGAGTCAATAAAAACAATGATGATTCTTGGACCATTCATATCCATTCGCAGCAGCAAGTAAATTTCTCAATCATCATCACAAATATTTTTTATCCTTAACTTAATTCATATCACTCCTAAAATCTTTAAGTTTTCAAATAAATCAAATTTAATTTTATGTCCCTTTAATCTTTCCACTACACTTCTAATTGAAAAATAAAAAATGTTTTCCAAATTATCCATTATCATAAAGAAAATTTAAAACTTGACAAGAATCTTAAAATAAACTCGACAAGACAGAGAACAATCGTGCATAATGTTAAATATAAAACTAAAACCTGCTAACAGCAAATATCGAAACATATCTTTGTGTCTTTTGTAGAAATGTAACAACCCATAATAATCAGTTAGGTTGATAAAGTAAAAGACACAATTGAATTCTTAAGGCAATAATAGATCAAAGCACAAAGGCTTTCAATCTATGTACTCATAATTTTATCTAAGACAAGTGAGACTCACAAATTCATGTCACAATTTAATAATGTCCACCTTCACACAAGATTCTAAAATGAAAAATAAATCTTCAATGTTTAACAAAATATTCCCCACTATAAAATCTAAGAATTAATAATGAATACCAAGTATAAGCAATGTTTAAAGTTGACAATTGAGTGCCTTAGCCATCATATCGACAAAACTATCATGAGTACTTATCTTGCTCGCACATCATCACGGCAATAATTTACAAATAGAATGATAATGAATATCAACATGCATATTTCTCTCATGAAACATTTGATCTTTAGTAAGAAAAATAGCACTTTGATTATCACACATCATAGGTAATGTTTAAATTCTTACCAAGCTCTCCAAATAAACCTTCCAATCAAATAACTTCTTTACAATCTTTCTTGTAATGGGATACTCATTTTAATTGTAGATAATGCCACTATTGCCTGCAAGGTAACCAACTAATAGCACAATCATTAATAGTAAACACATATCTTATAAGAGAACTTTCACTAAGATCGCCAACAAAATTTGAATCAACATAGCTGATTCCATCTATAGTCCTCCCAAACTATAAACAACCAACTTTAGTTCCACATTAATACTTGAGAATCCACCAAGTGCTTTCCAATGCTCCTTACTAAGATTTGTAATAACCGATAAACAAAAATAAAATAAAATAAAATATATTTTATTTTCCTAACAACTGGTTGGCCACTCGTAGATAAATCAAAAAAGGGGGGGTTTTGATTTGCCAAAATCGAACTCCCAAAAGCACTCGAAGAGGGAGGGAGGAGAGAGAGAAAGGCTTGTGTGTGCCCGAGTGAGACAACTTCCCGCCTAGAGGCCCTCAGATCTTGAGAGAGAGAGAGAGAGAGAGAGAGAGAGAGAGGAGGTTGCGCATGAGAGACTGGATGGGCAGACGTCCTGGCAAACCAAGGGATCTTAGAGAAAGGTAATGTTTAAGTATTATAAACTAAAATTTTACTTTTGATTTAATTATGCTCTAACATAAGAAACCTTAATTTAATTTTAAAATAATTTTTATTAAGTTGATAAGAAATTGAAACGAAAGATGAAAAAATTTCGAGGAGGAATAACAAATTTTGCAAACTTACATGTGTCATTTTACAATTTTATTTCTACATAGCTTACATTTTTAATTATGCCAAGAATTATGTAGAAAATAATTTCGAGACTCATTTAAATTGAAGATTATGAAAGAAATGGATGTAGTAAGAACCCGATTAATTTTATTTATAGGAAGATAACATAAATTTCACCTTTCCTTATAGTATAGATTAAATTCAATTATTTAAACATTAAATAATTACATATAAAAAATAATAATCTTAAATATTTACTTGACATTTAGCTTAATAAATGCAAATAAATATATCATATATTATAGTTTATAATCATATAAAACCTACTTTTTCTTATGGATTTATAAGTATAAATTTTATGAGATGAATAAAAGAAAAACAAATTGATTTAAATAATTAATTGAAAATTTTAGAAGAAAATATATAGAACTGCTTACAAATAATTATATTACATGCATATTAATAAAACCATAATTTAAATTTAATAATGAATAAAATAAATTTGATAATTGATAAAGAATTTAATAAATTAAAATATTTTAGATAAATATCGATCATCTAAATAAGAATGAGAAATTATTTGAAAATTTTAATGTCTCTAATTAACTTGTAGAAATAGAATTATAAAATTTATCATAAGAGAGATAATTATATTTCAAAAATATATAAATTTAGATAGTTATGAGTATTAATCCAGTTAATATTTTTTGTCATAACTTCGGTTAAAAAATATTTTCAAAGGGGACAATCGAAGAAGCACTAAAATTGAGTAATTATATTCTTATGGTAAAAGCACTTATTTTTTCATGTGATGGAATAATTGGTATATAATTATAAATTTTCGTATTTCAAATTGTGATTTCTTTTCTCATTTTTCTATATTGAATAACTTTTAAATGTTAGATCGTATTTATTCTTATTAATTGCACATTACGATTACTATTTGGAACTAATATAAATAGCTTTATAAATTATATGTTATGAATTTGTATCTTGAAAGTGGAGTTCACTCACTATAGCTTCATGAATGTCTTGTCGTGAAAAGGTAAATGAAAATGATTACTTGTCCTTTGGATGAGATTTGAAAAAAAATTTCTTATGGAAAAGGTTTTAGACGGTGACTCCTGAAATGAATGATAAATTAGAAATAAAATTTTAAAGAAATATTTATTTTCATTTGTCTATTATATGTTAATTTGTTTGAACACTTTTTACATAATCATTATAGCAAAAACCGTCATATTATTTCTGTCTTGTTTTCTTAGTGTAAAAGCATAATTTATCCACTGAAAATTTTATTCAATTGCAAGTTGTTTATATTTTTTTCCAGGTAACCTTCTTAACTAGATGGAGGATAGAAGGGAGAATTATGTTTATCGTCGTAGAGGGACTTCAAGCGATAGGTATTATGTTAGTTTATGTTTTAGATAGTGTTTATTACGACTTATGTTGGTGGATATTTTATTATGTGTGGACAAATTTGTTAAGTGTGATTTGGATTTGTAGTGGCTCTTATATGATTTGAGAAAAATATTGTGTAATTTTTATTTTATGAAAATGTTAAGTAAAATTTTTCTTTTTTTATCTGTCCGCTTTTCGTATTCCAAGCTTTGGGTCAAGATTAAGTACTTCTTACTAACTTATCTTGATTGCATACATAAGTTTGATCATGATCAGTGATCCCACTACAATGTAATATATAACTCAACACATTAACTTAATATCATCATCTAACTATGAACATTGAGTTGATAAGACTCCGAAATGTACAGCTAATGAAGTATTAATAGGTTTGGCATTCTACATATTGAATATATGCAAGATTTTCTTAATGTATCATTTTCTCAAAAATAATTTACTTACCTTTCTATCTCTTTAAATCTTAATGTCGAGAATTTTCTTTGCAGCTCTCAAATAATTCATCTCAAACTCATTACTGAGTTGAATTTTCAACTTCTTAATTTCTCCTTTAGTCATAGTAGTCATAAGAATATCATCAACATAGAGCAAATATGCAAAACATTCATCACTATTTCTTTTGAAGTAAATACAACTACCATAGCTACTCATCAAAACTAATGAACAAATAAAAGTGTCAAGATTATTATACCGCTACTTGGGAGACTATTTCAAACTATAAAGAGATTTATTCAACAAACAAACATAATATTTTTACATGTAATCTCAAAACCGTCGGGCTACTGCATATAAATATCTTCCTCGAACTCTCTATGCAAAAATACAGTCTTTGCATCTAACTGCTCAAGGTCGATGTTATATTTAGCAACAATACCAAACATGGATTAAGCTATGCTTAACTATTGGAGAGAATATATTTGTAAAGCATACTCCAAGAATTTGATTGAAACTAACCTAGACATATACCTAGTGTCTTTAATTTCAAGTATATACTCCTTTCTCTTAAATATCTATTTGCAATGAATAACTTTCTTCCCTTGAGCTAGCTTTGCTAAATCCCAATTGTACTTACTTATGAATTTCATCTCCTCCTACATAGTAATCATCCACTTACCTGAATCTGCTATGCATAACTACTAGGGAGAATACATTTGTAAAATCTACTATAATTTGACTGAAACTAATCTAGCCATATACCTAGCGTCTTTAATTTCAAGCATACATTCCTTTCTCTCAAATATCTATTTGCAATTAATAACTTTCTTCCATTGAGATAGGTTTAAACTAAATCCCAAGTGTTATTATGTAGGAATTTCATCTCTTCCTACATAGTAATCATCCACTTACCCCAATCAACCAAATTAACTGTTTCTGTATAGCTAGAAGATTCTTTGCCACCCTCAACACATTTAGCCACAATTAACGCGTAAAAAACCAAATCAACCTTAGCATTACTCTATGTTGGCTTGATTTCTCTCCTTGATCTATAATTAGATAAAATATTATGATGATTGTAGTGGTATATGAAAAAAACATCACCATGAGTCTATGAACTTAATTGAGAAGTAGTATAAGATGATATACCTATCTCAATCTGAACCTCCACCTATATGTTACATCTCTCATCTTGATCAACATCATGAATACCTTTAGTAAGTGTTGTACACAATATGACAGCCTCATCAAACACAATATCTCTACTAATAATCATTTTCTAAGTTTCAAATCACCACAACTTATAGGCTTTAATTCTAGGCTTATAACCAAGAAATATGTTTCATATATTTAAGTTCAATTTACCATTATTAACATGAGCATAAACGAGTCAGCCAAAAATCATTAATTTAGAGCAATCTGTAGGTTTACCTGATCAAACCTACTACAAAGTCTTCTTTCCAATAACAACTAAAGGAGAGAGATTCACCAAGTAGAAGGTTGTAGAAGCAACTTCAACTTAAAATGATTTGGTAGCCCAAAATTTGAGAGTATGCAACATATCTTCTTCATCATCATCATGTTCATGCTCTCCATCACACTATTTTATTATGGAGTATGTAAAACTATCAAGTTCCTTAAAACTCATTATGTTTTATAGAAGGAATTGAATTCTCCTACATAAAACTTCAAACCACAATCAGTGTGAAGACATTTGATCTACTTTCTTGTCTACTTCTCAATTATTATCTTCCACTCTTTGAATGTAACAAATACATCACTTTTTTGTTTCAGAAACAACACTTAAAACTTTTTGGAGAAGTAATCATAACTGACAGTATATATCCAGCACCACCATTCAATAACCTCTCGATGGTCCCAGAGGTCAAAGTGTATGTAATCAAGTGCTCCCAAAATACTATGAATGTCTTTAATAAATTGAACTCTCTTATATTTCTCGAATAGATAATGCTCATAGAACATCACTTTAGTAATATTCTAAACATTAAGAAGTCATCTTCTACTTAATTTAGCCATCTCATTTTCACTCATGTGACCAAAATGCAAATGCTAAATTTTGGTTGCTTCATCGTCTAACATGGAGTAGTAATTGTTGCATCACCTAAAACAATAGAACCTTATAAGACATAATCCAATAGCCTTCTTTGGCCTTTTCATTACAATAAAAGCATATTTCTCGACTTTTATATGATGAATGTGTCACGGAGAGAAGACATCACGACAAATGGAGGAAGGAAAAATGCTCCAAAGCTTTTCACTCACCAAAGTAGAAAAGATACGAAGAACTTCTACTCACCTAAGTAGAATGGTAGCGAAGGATCACCGAATCCTCCAGACGGCCAGCCACCAAGCTCAAACCAAAGAGTTTTTCACTCAAATTTTCAGACATAAGCAAGTCCAATTCTCCATTATGTCAGAATAAGTGTTTATATAAGCACAATACTTCAAGGGATGTATTCCTTAAAGAAAAACTACGAAAAAATTTAAAAAAAAAGTTGGAACTTGTCATTTTGGGTCAAGACCTGGTCCAGCTAAGGCATACAATCTAGCGTCGAGGTGCTACGTCAATGCCGAGGTGCTAACTTCGTCCCCAAGCACTAAATACCACCAAATGCAGCACCAAGGTGTTAGAAGAGCAGCGCCTAAATGCTGAGCTAACACCTATGCAATTTAACACATGAACTCCCATGATTTCAATCACAACTCCTATACAACATTTAAACATGATCAAATACATCTACTATTACATAATACAATACATGGGACATAAATACTACAACACAAAGTTTAATAAAAGTTCTTAAAATTCAAGCTTTAGTTTCTGATCTTGTAACAAGTCATTTCATCCTTTGATGTGCTACATCAACTCCCTTGGACCTCGAAGAATTT
Organism: Cymbidium sinense; assembly: GCA_021442155.1. NCBI lineage: Eukaryota > Viridiplantae > Streptophyta > Magnoliopsida > Asparagales > Orchidaceae > Cymbidium > Cymbidium sinense. The sequence goes on along the minus strand of CM038224.1, from coordinate 66,664,490 downwards.
TTCTCCGAAGAGTTAAGATTCTAAAAGTCTTCAAAAAGTTCTAGGGAGAAGCTTTGTAGTTCTTCCAAGGTGATCCAGGTATCCTTACTTTGTGGCTTGTCCTTCCACCTACCTAAGAATCTCTAAATGTACTATCATTTGTTGGTGTCTCAATTGTGATGATATTCTCGCTTTAAAGAATGTTGGTTGGATAGGTACCTGCAAATAAATTTTATCTCCTCCTACAAAAGTATCATTTTGTAAATTTGGAGGTTGATAATTCCTTTAAAATATATTAGATCTTCCACATTGAAAAGAGGGCTAATAAACATGTGAGGGACAATTCAAGAACATAAGCATTAATGTTGACCTACATATGAGTCTCATAACATGGATTGGGTGAATTAGATGAATTTGATGATTAATGAATGCACCATCGCATGAATCAAAATTAAAACTCTTTAATCGTAGTTGAAATAGATCAAAATGTTGTCGATTTGAAAATTCTAATCGAGTAAATGTGTTCGATATATAGAAAATTCTAATCGAGTAAATGTTGTCAATTAATTAATCAAAATAAATTTTTAACGTAAATACGCGCATATCAAGATCAGGAAGCCTCGATGACATCTAAACAACCTCCATTTGTGGAACTGACTTGTCCCCGAAACGTCAAAATCTATTAAACAACACCTTCGGTCATTAAGTCTTCGTGAACGTCGAGCAATTTTAATATGACGTTGCGTAATTTAAGACCAAATTCACTTCGATCGTCATCGAAGTTGTCTAAATGATCTCGAATCGCAAACCGGGTATCACCACTGCTTCTGGAACATCAAAATTACTTCAAATTAATACACATATTGCATAATCATTGATACGAAAATAAAACACCAAAATTTATGCGCATTTCAAATTCTTTTTATGAGAGGCAGTTATAAATGTATACATGCGTGCATGTGATTAATTTAAATTTCTTTAAATCTGTGGCTCCCTTTTCCTATTCCAAATCCACCTCCATTTCAACCTATCCCATTTGACCACCTAATCCTCTAATTAGACCAACCGCCCAATAGACTTCATTGGCTACCACCCCGCCTGACCAATTAAAAGAATGGTGGCCAGTCCTAAGTCCTCAAACCAAGGCCCTCTCCCCCATTCACGACAACCCCTCCCAGTCGAAACCCTCGTTCTCTTGTCCCGACTCACATTCGCACGTGGCTCTGGTTCCCGAGCACAGCAGTCGAGCTCCTCGCCCTCCTCATCTCTTATGTCCGTTTGTCTCTTCCCCACTACAAGCAGCCAAAGCCCTTCTCCCATTCATCTCTACAACAACCGAACCAAACGACTCCCGATCTCTCTTCCTCCTAGACGAAGCCCTCTCTCCCTATTCGTCTGTCTCTCCCCCACAGCAAGTCGAACGAACTATCGAGCTTCCTCCTCTCTCTCTCTCCCATGCTTGGACTCCTAACTGAGTGAGTCTCGTTTGTCCATCCCTGCAGCACTGCTTGGCCAAACCCCTCTTGGTTCGACATTCCTCTTATCTGCCTCGCCTTTCCTCCAACCAAGAGATCCGTTTGCACCTCCTTAATCTTCTCTTCCAACAGAGCTTTCAAGTTGTTTTTATTCAACCCTAAGTCAGATATTTCTATTCCAATCCTCTTTGATGAAATGATTTTAGTGAATCCCCTCTTTTACATATATTCTATCATTGAATTGTATTTTGCCTATGAAATTGCAATAAGGTAGAGATGTGATGTTTGACATGGTATAACTCAAGTTGCTTTGCTTTTATTATCAAGCATTCACTTATATTGCGCCATTAGATGTCTATTTAAGTCGTTAAATAGAGATGAAATGGGAGATTAGTAGAGTTACAACTTCCACGAGGTCATTTTGCTTTTTCTTTACCTCTTTTCATCATTTGGCATTGTTTATCCTAGACCTCACTTAAATCTCGCTATTATGCAAATAATTACCTAGCCAAATCTGAAGTTTCAAATTTACATTATGTTGAATTTGATATGGTTGTAAGTAAGGTAGCAAGGTTTTTTCCTTCTTTATGGCAAGTAAGGTAGCAAGGTTTCAATATTTAAAAAATCTAATCTTATATTCTTCCTATTGTTGGAAGCTGAAATTTACCTTATTAAAGCATCACTTTGCTTGCTGATTTTTAGGAAAGAAGCTGCTATATACTATGTAAAGTTGTCATTTGATGTTTTGATTAATCAAATCTTGTCTAGATTTATTGTCATTGAGAAAAAAAAATAAAACAAGTCTATGAAGTTTAACGTTAATTAAAAGCCTTCATTTTATTGTTTGAACCTTTTATTATATCTTATAATTTGATTGAGTAAATGCTTCTTACATTTCATGATCAAATTATCATCTTGCTATGAAGTTGATGTAAAATGAAGAAATAGGTTTCAATATGCTTTTGGCTTTGAAATTTTGTGGTGATTGCTGAAATTCCATTCAATTTTAACCATTTAACACTTTTTTGTTGATTGAATTAAAATGAGAAAAAAGGTGAATGTGAGTCCAAAGTTTGTGAATTTTGAAGGCTTTCATTTTGCTGTCCACATATGGTTATAAGCTAAAGTCACTCAAGTTTTACTATTCTAAGTCCTTTTTTGCTCTTAAATCATTGAAAGATGATGTGACAATGAAATTCTAGTTTTTTTTTTTAGCTTCAACATTATCATCTCTTGATGCTTAACTTGGTCATTAATATGTTATTTCATTTGCTTGGTCTAGAAAAGATGGAAAAAAGAGTAAATGTTTAGTTTCATATTTATTTAATCAACTTGACCTTGAAGCTTTCTTTGTTGATATTTGGCATGAAATGATAAGATAAAATTGTGATTTCTATGGGGCCTTTTTATTTCTACTTTGCCTCTTCTACTACTTGGCAATGTTTAAGATTTCTTAACTAAACTATATTATCATGCAAACAAACACCTTAGTTGAAATTAAAATTTAGGTTTATGTCTTTACTAAAATAAAGTTGATTGCTTTACTTTATGTGAGTTAAACTCTACTTATAAACAATCATCATGTCAAACGAAAGAAAGAAAGAAATGAAATGAAATCTAAACTTTTTTTTCTTTTCCATTATGTCTTTTATCAAATGTTGAAGCCTATTATTACATTGACATGAAAGTACTAAAATTAATTATATGAAAGATGCAAAGTTCTTTTAGATTACTTGATAGCAAAGAGATGAAATATATGCTTACATCTTGTAATTTAATTGCTATTTTATTTGATAAATTTAAGAAAGATAAGTCGTCCTTCATGTTCAACATAAAAATGATGAAGTGACGTTCACATATGTTAAAGGTTTATGCTATAGCTTGTTGTTTGATACATTCCAAAATTAAATTTTAGCTGAAATGATGATGAAAATCATGTTATGACAAAATATTTTACTTGTATTTTAATTCAATGCATATGTGAATGTAAATTTATAAAGATATATCAAAATTACATAAGAACTCATACACATTATTCCAATGTGGCGGAGAAATATGCTTTAAAATAAATACTCATGCACGTTGTTCCAACATGGCCAAAAAGTTTGCTTTAAAATAAATACTCATGCACGTTATTCAAATGTGGCGAGAAAATCTATTTCAAAATAAGTACTTGTGTGCGTTGTACAGACAGAGAAATTCTCTGCCTCCCTTTTTCTACACAAATGAAATTGAAGACCTATACATGCCTTTCTTAGCGTTGTGTGTATATATATTCTTTTTTAGATTAGTTTCTTATAACACCATACTTTCTGGCGTGGTGATAAGGTCAACTCTCAGAGATGATCGGAGAGAAATTTTCAATGAATAGAAATTACAAAGAATTTAGAATTGATATGCTCCGGTCAAGTATCTAAGCTCTAAACATTAAATTATAAAATATTTAATGACTTGATTATAAACAATAATGTGATTTGATACCTTGATAACGAACACAAGTGAACTTTCTAATAATCATTTGAAATGTAATACATGCTTCATTGAGTAGGTTTAAAAAAAAGATTTAAAAGAATTTTCCTACATGAGAGTTAAGATCTTGAAATAAAGTTAAAGTTGAATTTAAAAGTATCAAATCGCATGTAACTCACAGGGAACAACGAAATGGACTTTCAAACTAACTTCAATTGTAGGCAAATTCCCTTGAAGGCCTTAGGCTCACAATGCTTCTTCCAAAGAAAATGTAAGGGAAATAAGAGTAAATTTCAATAAGAGGGGAATATCCTCCTACTTATAAGAAACATTAGCTTAATATTAAGTTTTTCCTCTTAATTAATTATCATTCAAACTCATTAAACAAATGAAAAGATAAAGTCAAAAAATACATAAATGGTGGATGATAAAATAAGAAAAATCCACCAAGATTGAATCCTCATGTCATTTCCTCATCAACATATTCATGAAATGAGATTAATGTTAGGTGATAAAGTCAAAAAAATACATAAAGAGAAAGTAAATGGTGGATGACAAAAGTAAGAATACATCAAAATTAAATTCTCATGTCATTCCCTCACTAATACATCCATGAAATGGAGGTTAATGTTGAATAATAAAGTAAAAAAAAATACATAAAAGCATAAATAATAGATGACAAAAAAAAAAAAAAAAGTTCACCAAGATTGAATTTTTATGTCATGCTTACATCTATAAAATAAGGTTAATGATGGATAACAAAAAAAAGAGATAAGTGAAAGAATAAAAAGACTTCACTTAAGTGTCATGCCATGAAATGTGAAATTATCAATAAATGATACCTACATAAAATGGAGATGATTTGTGTCATGAAAATATTGAAATTGATGACATTTGAGTTTGAAAAGAGTGAAATTCATTGTGCCCAAGCATGAAAATGATAAAAATTATTGGATATACATGTAGGAATTTGAATAAGGCAAGCCTTCATGTGCACTTGTGGGATCCGAAATTCGCCACCGACCTCTTTCGGAAAAGAAAAGAGTTGTTTAAGTGTGATAATTTGAAGATGAATAGTAGATAAGACACTTCTAGAGATTTCGTTCTTTGGTGAGAACTTTTATATCTGGTTAGGGTTTCTATAAAACATAGTTAATTATCCTCACGTCTTGAGAGCGGCTTTCGATTAAATTTGTCGATAGTCGTTAAAGAACGAATATAATTGCGTGAGTGGATTTTAGAACTTATGAGAATTATTATTTTAACTTAAAACTTTTGTGGGGAACGATGGCCGTCAAGATCCCATGGTTCCGTCATCCTGTCGCGATCCAGTAAACAGTCGGAGGTAGTCGACCCAACGGCCAGAAGGATCCTTATCAGCAACACGTGGGTTACGTCGTCCAAGGTGTCCCTTACGCGGGGTGGAGTTTGTCTAACGGACAAATATAAGTCAACCTTAGCCATAGGGCTTTTCTAAATCATTCTACGTTCACATTTCAAAAGCAGCGGTTAAGGGAACATCTGCGGCCGTAGTAAATAATTTAGTGGTGTCATATATCGCGACACCACCGTCGGAGCTCGGTCGTAGCCATTATGTAATGTATCTCAGCGGAAACCATGAGACGAGGACAGAGCGTCCTACGCTTTAGGAATATTTGAGTGTGAAGGTAGTTATGTATTTAATTTGGCATTAATTTCTTTGTGAGCAAAATTTTCTTAATTTGTCACCCGAAGACAAACAATTGCGGAGGGGTGGATTTATTTTATTTATTTTTTTAGTTTTAATTTAAATAATTCATTTCATTTTTTTTTATTTATATTTTTTTGTATTTTCTTTGAATTTTGATCATTTTATGATTGATTTTAGATTTGAATATATGATCATTTATCATTGAAATTTTAATTATAATTACCCTTCCGATCACAGGGTTAATATCGATTGATAGGCGTACTGCTCGGTTCTGAGAGGATCGTTACAAATTCATTATCTCGAAGTATAATCCTTCAAAACACTTGAATATAGAGGATCGAGTTTGGGACTTTTCTTCGAGGTTTAGAAATTTATGTCGGTTGATTCATATCTTGTATTATATGTGAAAAACTCGGATATTATTAATTTGAAATTTTATAATATCAAATTTTTAGGTTTTGTTAACTTGGACGGTCAGAAAGACAAGGATTATGTAGCATCTTTTATATTTGACTTAGTAATTACTCAACATGCATCTGGGATATCTGCTTTGAATCTTGCATAGACATTAAGATGTCTAATGTTGAAGTTCGATATCAAATTTTGATTTTGAGTTTTGTTAACGGGACGGTCACAAACCAGAAAATATAACATCTCTTTTGTTTTATACCTAACTTGCATATCCTGTGTTTGAACACTTCATACATCAGTATCGTTCTTTTAAAATGTTGTATGGACATTGAATGTCGTTGAAATGTAGTCGATTTGCAAGTTTAGATTTCAAATATGGCATTTTTTAGGTTTTTAACGGGCGTCAGAAGAAAAGTATAGCATCTGTCTTTGGAAAATATGATATCGTATTATTTTGGCAGTTTTATGTCACAAATCAAGTATGGAAATAAATTATTTTGGAAGCTGTTGATCAAATATAAAATGATAGTAGAATGAGTTTAGGCATTTGATTTTAGCACTTCTTTATGTGGAAATCAGCTTAAATGAAATAACCATTTTGAAGGCCATATGATCAAATATAAAGTGATGGCTTAGAATGAGTTTAGGCATTTGATTTTAACCTTTCTTTATGTGTGAATCAAAACGTAAAGAAATTTAAAATAATTTTGAAGGCATATGATCAAATATAAAGTGATGCAGAATGAGTTTAGGCGATTTGATTTGGACTATGTGGCAAATCAAGAACATAAAATAATCATTTTGAAGGCATATGATCAAATATAAAGTGATGGGTTAGAATGAGTTTGGGCGTTGATTTTTAAAACTTTCTTTATGTAGAATCAGAACATAAATTAAAATAAATTTTGAAGGCATATGATCAATATAAAGTGATAACTAAATGAATTTAGGCATTTGATTTGGGCTAAAACCCTTTCTTTATGTACAAATCGAACATAAAGAATTTAAAATAATCATTTTGAAGGCATATGATTAATCATAGCATTTATTTCTCTTGATAAGGAGAGGAAATATAAAAATATGAGTAGATGTCATATTTCATTTAAAAAAGAGTGGATTAATTAAAATCCACCTCCCACGTCTGGCTCATGCAGTGGGGGGGATAAATACTCATTAAATTTATTAAGAAGATATAATGACTTTATTTTCTCTTCAAAGATAAGGATGCGCAGGCGCATAATATGTAATGCGCATATGACAAATAACATTCGTTAGATGGTTTCAGCACTGATTTATAATATGGCGTGTCGATCATAAGAATAGATGGAAAGGAAAGGGCTAAAGCTATAAATAAGAGGATTTTCCTTTCAAAGTATTACATTTTCTCTCCTTTTCTTATCTGAGTTTAAGTTCTTTCAATCTTGCGTAAAGGGTTAGGTTGTGCACATATACTTGTGAGTTTATTCTAACCACCAATTTTTTTTTTTGATATCTTCTTGATATGTATAATGTCGTAGATTTAATTTATTCCATATGTTTTAAGTCTTCATATGTCTTATGTATGTAAATCATGGTGTGAATAATGACAAGTAAAGTAGGGGAGTTTATGTTTAAACATATGTAATGTGTATTTAATGTCAGAAATAAAATTAAATTGAGTATTACATGTGTCTTAATGATCAAACATGAAAAATAACTTGCATGATATAAATTCCACATAATCATTTATATTTGAGATAAATAAAATTTTAAGCCAACAAAACTTAAGCATTTCATCCTTTCTTTTCTCTCCCTTCCCTTTTTTTTTTAGAAAATTTCCTCCGTCCATCCAGCGTGAGGCTACTTGGAGGCCTTGCATGAAAGGCATGGTAGTGTCGTGAACCCTAGAAAGATTTATTCCCACCACAAAGAAAGGCGTGCATGGGGTTAACAACATAGCGAATTTTCCTATCCTTATTTGCTTATCAAAGTTTCAAACTCACTCTCCAGAGTTCGCAGAGGCGAAGCGCACAGAAAGGCGTGCGTGGTGTCATGTGAGTTCGCGGTAAACGATAGTAGCATTCCATATGAGATATCACACTCATTTTAATTGTATGTTATCATTTTGATCACATGTTAGATATGTAAAGGGGAATTTGCAATATCAATCTTTCCAATCAACAAGAAATTAAAGCATAAGAAAGGATTTTGAATATTGCATGATTAATTCATACTTAGATTCAGCGTTAAAAGCAGCGTGAATAATTATATGCATATCTTCAAACACAAATTTTTTATGTTTTAAAATTTTGGCGACCTCGTCATCACGCGTGCTGGAGAAGGCCTCCACCACGCCAAGGTGCATGGTAGGTGTCGTGAGACCTTTCGGTTATTTGCCTTGGCGTGGGGTTAGCATCGCTTCTTTCTTGGAACGTGAGCAATCTTTATACAGATTTCACATACGTTGGAACGCGTGAGCAGTCTATCAGTTTCCCGCGTTGACGATGTGAGCACTATAACATATATCCCACTTAATATTCAAGAGTATAAGATGAATTTTAATCTTATCTGCTTTATCAGTTTCAACATACCCTCTCCATGAGGTTCGATGAGAGGCGACCACGCAAGAGAAAGGCGTGTGGTGTCGTGAACACCATGCATAAGTATTTCCACATTATTGCAAGTATAAGATGAATTTTTTTTATCCATCTCGTCTTTATCAGTTCGGCTCTCATGAGTTCATGAGAGAGAGCAGCGCCGAAAGCATGTTGTCGTGGTCAGATAAACATAGCATTTCCTGTAATATTACAGAGTATAAAGATGAATTTTACATCCTTTTCTCGCTTTATCAAGTTTAATTCCTCCCGCTCTCACGAGTTCTTGAAAGGCGCACGCAGAAAGCGTGGGTGTCGTGGTAGCATGGTGAAACTTTGATAAGATTTTCGTTAATAAGATATCTATCTGAGATGAAACTCATAAAAGATAATGTGATTGGTATACCAATCCTTTTTCTTAATTTCGATTTCAACTTGCATATGAAAGCATGATATATATAATTCCCTGAAATATGGAAATAGAGTAGAAACTAACAATCAGCACATAATTGATTTCTCCCAGATAAGAAAGTTTAGCAAGCCATACTCATCAAATAACAAAATGATTGATTCCCCATGGGAAAATATTTTCAGCAGTATTTTACCCATTAAGTAACAAGATGATTGATTTAGAAAAATAAATTTCAGCAAACATGCGCAAATACAATTGTTTTCTCCTTTCACAAAAAAAACAATTTTCAGCATGCTTATCTTTAAACAACAATAATAGTTTTCCCCTTTCATAAAATGCTTTCGATGTATCATACAAATTAAACAAATCGATTCAATTTCTCTAGTAAAATATTTTCAGCATGCATTATCCCTTTAGAAAAGCCAATCAATGGATTTCCCCTTAGGTAAAATAATTTCAGCAAGCATTGCATCATTCCCATGCTAAATAAAAGAATTTCAGCATGTATCATAGCGAGGAAGCTAATTGAAGCCAATTGAGACATGTAACCATTAGAAGGACAACAAGTAGTATGACATTTAGGCTACATATCTAAACTTGTCATATCCATACTTCCATCTTAACTCCATCTCTCCTTGATTTCAGATTTTATGTGCAGAAGCAAATGAAACTCATAAAATGCAAGTAGCTACCCATACCCTTACAAAAAAAATTGATTCCACCTCCCTTGGGTAAAAAAAACAATTTCAGCAGCAAAGAAAGTGTAGGGAGAAACAGAAAAGTTGGGTCATTATCCCGCATTTTCAAGCATGAATACCATAAAATCAAAAAAAAAATGAGATTTGGGCCATACATCCCAAATCCTAAAGGAAACTCTTAGCATAATCCCAAGCATAAGATATAACATATTTAGCAAAACCTTCAAAGAAACTCAAATGCATAAAAGCTTAGGGTCGAGAGAAAGCGACAGGTTTGAATGCTTAAAGGAGGAAAGGGGTTTTGGCTCAAAGGGGAAGACTAGCTCCTTGATTCAGTTCGGGTTCCTCTTGTCGTGTGACGGAAGAAAGACGAAAGAACCTTCAAGAGTCTTCTGGGAGCAGGAAAGAGAAATCCAGGAAGCGAGGAAAGTCGTGAAAAAGAGAGAAGCGAAACGAGAAATGTCGAGAAGGAAGGGCGCCGAGGAGTATCGTGCACAGAGCTTGATCAGAGAAGCGAAAGAGATCGCCGAGAGGAGAAGCGCGAGAGCGAAAAGAGAGAGAGAGAGGAAAATGAAAGGAAGGATCGTGAAATGAGGTCAACATCGTTCGATCTTTAGGGCACGGTCTCTTTTTGGTGAAACAGCGGGAGTTAGGTAGATTAAGAGGGTTTAAGGATTAAGCAACCATTAGTCCCTTTAATTATAATTTAATATTATTTGTGATATTAATTTATGCACTAAACGCAATATAGGATGTCAATTTTAGGTGTTTGTTGTGCGACAGGCGGCGATCAATTTCGTCGGGCTGACAACGTCGGCGACGTCAGTGAGTTGAAGTAGGTATTGCGGACGTCGCATTAATTGATCGACATTCACATTTTGAAGTCGATCTCGGAAGTCGTTTGATAGGTCTCGGCGTTTGGCGATGACGGCCTTGATCAATTTCAAGCAAGGTCGTTTAGACATTGTCGAGAGCTTCTCGAGAAATCGCATAATTTCATTAAAATTAATTTTAATTTTAATTTTGGATCGATCATTAATTGATTGATATTTTATTTAATTAATTTTAATATTTTCGTGATTCAATTTTTTCAAATCGTGAATTTAATCGATTTCGATCGCGATTGATTCAACATCTATGTCATTTATTCAATTTCAATGATTAGTTGTAGGTCAACAAATGCCCCAACAAACATAGTGCATGGAGAGGACGTGTTTGTTGTACACTAATTGACCTTGCTCTCTTTATTCTCCATGTACTTTATGTGACCATCTGCTATGTGGAGAAGCATCTCATTAAATTTGCATAGATTCATGTTTGTTAAGGATTACTCTTTCTTTTGGGTTTCTTTTGTCTTAGTTTTCTCCTTTCCCTTCCTTTGATATATATAGATATATATGTATATGATTATTTTATAATCCTTCTGAAAATGTTGTTTGGAGGTCATCGGTTGCCTTAGAGCCCCAGAGGATGCTATATGGTATGATTGATTCACATGACCCTTAAGCGTGGACATTTTGACGGTGGAGCGACCTGATGATATGCTTCAAGGCGTGATATATTTGAGAACTTTTTTGCGTTCTCACGCCCTTCGGATTGCTGAAGAACACGTCATTGAGAATCCTCGAATGGGTGACTATTAAAATTTAAAATGTGGCGAGTATAATCCTCTAGATAGCACCGTTGATCAAGTGAGTTATGGCTTATGTGAAATTCTGTGACGTCATCAGAACAACGAGGCAATCACACTTAGTCATTTCGTCGGTCTGATCAACTCTAGAGTGGCCTCGAGACTCATCCATAGGCATCATGGTCCAGGGTATGTCACTTCTTGACTCCAGGATGTTCTAAAGGCGGGTGTTTATAGGGCAATTTATGCTTCCATGTTTGATTTGAGAACATTCCTTCCTGGATAAGAGGCTTTATTGAGTTACGGGATGCGAGGGAGTAACACTTGTTGGATACTCGAGGAACTAACTATTACATTAAGTGACTTGCAGCGATGTCGGGTCTTCCTATTTATGGTAGTCATTATGAAGAATACATTCCTGATGAACTTTTTTGTACCTTCTGCGGATGGGAATAAAGCGGTGAGATGATTCTACCCTCAATTATCTGCCTTGCTTAATCACTTATCACACTTATGAAATTTGAACGTGCGTTCACGGCGATACTATTGATATTTGGATCTGCGGCTTCTTACGAGGATAGCTTATTGTCTCTCATTTCATGATCCCTTCGAAATGGGTGTGCAGTTTGGTGGTCATTTGTCCGAAGAGATTGCCGAGCCTTTTTTATCACATGGACATTTTTCTCCAGCGCATCCAGGTATGGGCGAGGATTTACTTTTAGCCGGCTTTTTAGCTACGTGGTTGTGTATTTTCGTCTTGCCCATCAAGGAGGGATATATTCGTTCACTTATTGGCCGAGTAAGATCTCCCAAGGTGAGCGTCTTTCCTTGGCTCCCCAATTCTTCTAGGATATCTGGTGTTAAAGATTATTTGGAGCTCACTTGAACCACATGATTGATTACGCCGGCGATACATCCACCTTTGGATTCATATTCAGGGGCTTTTGCTTATTTAGGATGTCCCTCATATTTCTTAGAGATACTATCCGTAGTGTCATGTCACAAGCCTCTACTTTGGAGCGTGAGCGAATCGCTTATTTTCTTATCCTTATTTGGTATAGATTCAATCTCATTCACCGGTTTGAGGTTGCAAATCACCTCTAGTGAGGAGGTTGATATTGTGGATGTCGACCACAGGTAGACACATTTTAACTCACTGGCGATTCTTGTCGGAATACTTTGAATACTTATTATGTAGCTTTGTTATCGATCGTCTCAATTATTTTGGAAGGATATCGACTAGCGGGCGACGGTTTGGGTTTTGAGCGGCTATAAAGGCCACCATTCATTCAGCGTTCGATGCTCGTCGGATGGATGTCGTTCTGTTGAGACTAGATTATTCACTCGGTGATTTGGCTTCATTTGCTCGGGTTTGGCACAAACTCAAATTAGTCAGCTCCTCTCATCATGAGTTAGCTATACTACTTAACTTAGTGCTTATCTTTTTGACTTTGGGAGCGGGCTCGTAAATATGAGCGACAGTCACGAGACTTGGGGTTCCTCGAGCAACGAACTCGCATGATGGATTCAGTAGAGGTATGATTCTCCATATCTTATCTTATTTATTTATTTGACTATTTATTTAATTCTTTAAGTCTCTTCATTCTAACACACGTGTTTGTATTTTAGTGTAATAGTGAGAGATAATGTCGATCAATGGCGGAATAGGTTCACTTCCAGTGCGGACTTCGAGAACCTTCAACTAGTCATGCGAGGTACCATCTTCATCTCAACAAAGGCGTCCTCGTCATGAAGATCCTCAAACTTCAAGGATTGGTCATAGCCCATTCCACGGCCTCTTAACTCAGAAGAAGAAAATCTAGGGATGTCAGAATGTGTTAGCATGGAGCCAGTTTCCTTTGGGGACTTTGGGGTTAACTTTCCTGATACAGCAGCAGTTGCTCCTGCTGTGTCAATTCCATTTGAAGATTTTGGGGTCGGTCTTCCTGAAGCACTGGCGGCGGAACCTCTTGCTCCAATCACTACTGCTCCTTTTGTGGATCTAGTTCCTTATATGGATTTCTTTCAGCTTACGCCGGTGAAACATCGGGGAATGAGAGATCAGTATGGTGAGACTTACGCCATACACTCAGCGATGAAATGATAGTAGGCGTCATAACGCATGTAGTCGACCGTTTGAAAGAGTACGCGGGCCTTTGACTCAGGTATGACCCGATAACTCCCTCTTTTTTTTTTCTTTTTTTTTTTTAATTCATTACTTTCCCTTCTTACTATCTTTCTTCCTCCTTCCCATCTTTTTTTTTTTTAGCATCCGAAGGGATCGATTATCCCTCGGAAATCCATTGGAGGCATGCATCATATGCGGACTCATGAAGCGTATTTATGAGAGAGCGTGATTTTCTTATGTGAGTTGATTTCTCGGTTGGACCCGCTCACCAATATCACTCGGCTTTTCAGAGATGCCAGTCTTGAACTTCTTGGCTCATTTATTGGGTGAAGAGGAATTGCTATTGGGAGACTTTATGTCGGGAGGCCAATTTTAGTCAGACAAATGAAAACCCTTAGCATAATTAGTCCGAGTTTCATTGTCGAGGAGAAGCGTTATGCTTGGCGGCGGTGACTTTGCTCATGATGAATTTGAAAAGAGCTCCGCGGCTTTAAGAGAAGTGGTGAGTCTAGACATTGGTGCTCAAATTGAAAGCATCACTACTAAGATTGAGCCTGGAGGAGCTTAAGCGTGTCATGCAGACAAACTGCAGGAGCAAGATAGACGAACTCGGCGAGCACAGAGGGAGCAGCAGCGGTTTCAGACTCGACATCGTCTTGTATGGTCGATCTTTGGCGACTGAGTCGGTAGAGGATTTACAAGCGAGGGGAAAGTGAGGCTTATTATTGTATCTCGCTTAGAGACCTACTGATCGTCTACCTTGATGTATTTTCTCTTTACTTTACGTGTCATCTCATATGTACTTGCAATTTTCATGAATAATAAAAGACCAACAATCATGTTGTTCCATGATTTCTCTTCTTAAAAGGTTTAATGTTATTGAAAAGATGAAAATCCCATTGGTTTTTTTGCTTTGTGCATCGGTGGACTTGATGGAGTCGGTGAGATGAGAATGTCTTGATGCTTTGTGCTTTTGTGGACTTGTTGAAGATTTCATCTCGAACTTTGGATTTGTATTTCCTCCTCTCAGCTTTGTGCCTTGGCGGACTTGATGGAGTTTATGAGAAATGTCTTGGTCCTATGCTTTGTGCTTTTGGGACTTGTTGAAGATTTCATCTCGAGGTTTGTATCTTGTGCCTCCCTTTATCGGCCTCATGCCTTGATGGATGATGGGAGAAAGTCACGAATCATCTGAGATTTGGGCGTCTGAAATTACCTTACGCCCTTTACGCTTTGGCGCTTGTAGAAGGATAAATGCCGGCGCTCGAGCTTGTGTTGGATCAATGGCAAAAGTCATCGATCACGTGCTTTGCACATGTAATGGCATCTTGATGACAAAAACTCCGAGTTGACATTTAGCATTCTGAACATTGGGATAGCTTCTTGGTCCTCGCTTTTTGCTTTTATTGACTTCGAAGAAGAATTTCCTTGATCTTTGCTTTACTTTGATAGACTTCTTGAAGGAGTTGAGATTTTACGTTTGTATTTGATTCCAAACTTCGGCTTAGTGCCTTCTCGAGTAAGGATATCTTTGTTTGTTGTAGAATTTTGAGAGATGACCTTGACCAATAGGGATAATTTCCCGTCAGGTCACTTGAACTCACCAAGTTGGAGAGATTTGGGGATTTGGATGCTCTTGTCTTTGACTAACAGTAGGAGGATCCCTTACTACACTTTGTGGCGTGTTGAGCGTCAGTTGACTTTTAGTGTTGAATCAGGATACACCTACTTGAGTCGTGGACTTGAGCAATTGATGAAGGATTTTATCCTCTAACGAGATGGGGATCTCTTACTACGACTTTGTGGCGTGTTGAGTAGCGACACAATTTGTGTTGGTGTTGAGTCACTTATACACCAACTCGAGCCTTTAGATTTGAAGTGGGATGATAAATGTATATCCAACTTGGTTTGTTGAAGTTCTGACTTGAAAGTTTTCTTCTTTATTGATGACTTTAAATTTGAGCATTTGAACACATAATTTTGAGTATGATGGGGATCTCGACAGGCGATGTCAACCCAAAGAAAGAAAGGCCCCTGTCTTACCGGAATGCGATACTTTACTATAAAACTTTAAAAAAATGCCCTTGTCCGGGGATTTTTATTTTATTTTGGAAATGCATTCTTGTGTTACAAGAGAATTTCCAATGAAAATTTTCATAAGTGTTAATATAAATTTTCAAATCAGGGTTGTCCAATCACACTTTCATGTGTAATATTTCTTTAAATATCGGCCGTTGATTGGCGGCGTTGGTCTTTCACCTTTGAAGTCACGAGGCGATAGGCTCCCTTGATATACCTTTTCAATAACAAAGGTCCTTTTAGGTTCAAATTCTTACTGCGATGAGGGATGATTGGTCTTCCGGACCTTCTCCTTCTGAAAAGCTTCGAGGGCGTCTTGTATGATCGAATGCTCGGACATCCTTAGATCTTAGATTTTCTTGAGCTTGGAGCCTCAAGCGCGTCGCTCTTCCATCCGTGAGCGAGCATTCTCATCTTGGGTAAGATTTTGTTGAATGGCTACTCGGGCGAAGGTAGTTCAACCCAGTGGTAAAAGCTTTTCGACCAGTGCATGGGGAGTAGACTTTGTAGGAGTTTGTAAGTGGTGCGGTAAGCATAAGCAAGTTTGGTATGCCACTCCTTTTATTTCTTGTGAGAATTTTCTAAGCAATTTGACTAGTGTTTTATTAAATGCCGCCAGCCATTCTCGGATTATAAATTGATGAATATGTGATCAATCTTATGTCGATCAAATTTATAAACTTTAGTACTTTTGAAGGTGACCGTTATGAATGATTCATTGGTACCATATAAACAATATATGGGTAAAGAAGTTAGTCACTTGTTGCTTAACTTTAAATGGTGCTTAGACTTGGAGAAATGTCGGTGTAAAATGAAGCGGTGACCGGTGATGATGGTGGATCAATTGGTCAATTACATGTCCCCTGACATTCAAGCGGCGAATCTATCGTTGGATCTGGGGAGGTGATGAATTATGTTACCATGGACGCGGCATTCATGGCATCTCTTGGCATGATTGATCTGATCTTTTACCATAGGCCAATAGTATCCATTCTTTTAATTTTGAAAGCCATTTTAGGACTGATTGGTGTGCACCAAAGTCCTTGATGGATTTCAACAATTACTTTATTTCTTCTATTCCCAAACGCCACACTGCTGAAGGATCTACGATAGTATTGCCAACATAAGCGTATAATTCGGCCTTTTCTCAAGTTGTGCGATCGACTTATTATTATCAATTTCTTCCTTGAAGTAGTCGACGAAGAGTCTCGTCTTCCTTCTCTTCTATAAGAATTTCATTGTGTGGTTTTAGCTTCGAGTTGAGGTCTTTCATCTGGAATGGTTTGAAGCTTGTCTTGTTGACTTTGAGAAATAATTTGTAAGGGAGTGTAAGGAGCAACATGACCTGGCGATTGTGTTTGATGACCCTCTTCCGGATCTTAAACTTATTGGCTCTAGGACTCGACGAGTGCACTAATTAGTATGTAGTCATTATCATCCATACTCATTTCTTTTAATTTAGCTAAGCGCAACTTTTCTTATTCCTCGGAGACTCGAGTCATAATGACATTTGGAATTTCCTTGTAAGCTCGAGAACTTCGTTTGTGATAGTAGGCCAATTCAAGCTTGTTGATTTTGTAAACCACTTGATTAATGACGAGTTGAGAATCGCCATAAATTTGCGGTCACATGGAAATGGCTTCCTCTAAACACGCCGCCGCTTCATAGCTTGTTGTTGGTTAGGTGGTTGAGTTAATTTATAAGAATATATGTACCGGGTGTGATCAAGATAGGGCAGAACGCCTTTGGATTTGAGGGTTGAGTGTATCTTGAATCAAAATACAATTCACATTTGTTGCTTTTCTTTTTCATATATGTGCATGATTTGCTCATCGGAAGATCATCATTAAGCAATGATCTGGGATGGGATGAGCAAGAAAATCTGCAATTTGCCCCTTCGCTTTACGGGGAACATAATATCAAATTATAGAAGGACATCGTCTTGCGACCGCTCAGCGTTGGTCTTGTCAAGAACTTCAACGGATCGATCCTTGAGATAAGGGTAATTTTATGAGATAGCATGTAATGGCGTAGCTTTTGGGCGGCAAAATTAACGTCAATGCTTCTCAATTGGAGAATAATAGCGCTTCTCTATTAGTCTTCTAATATAGTATAGAGCATTCTCCTTTCCCTCATTATCTTTGCAGCACTAGAGATTCCTCAGTCTTTGCGTGTACAAGATGAGAGGCTTTCGGGATTGGGCTGCAAGAATGGGTGGGTTCAGATATTTCTTGATCTTGTCGAAGGCCTCTTGACATTCTTCGTCCCACTTGAAAGGAGTATCTTTCTTCATTAATTTTGTGCGACATCGCATTTGATATAAATCTTAATGAATCGAGATGTCCTTGTATGGGCGAAGTTGGCGAAGACTCCTTGGAGGAGGCATTTGACAATCACTTTGATTTTGTTGGGATCGATTTCAATCCCTCCACGGCGCATGACATATCCAAGGAACTTTCCGAAGAGACTCGCGCGCGAGAGGATTCATCTTGAGATCATATTTTGATTCTTTAAATCCTTAAATCATCGAGATGATCTTTGCGATCTATACTCTTGACATCAATAGCACTCTTACTTTTGATGAATCAACTCGTCAAAGATTCGTGTCATAGCTCTTTGGTATGTAGCTCCGGCGTTCAAGCCGGCGTAGTATACAATATATCAATTGGCGTCTGAATGGTATGCTTCTCATCTTGAGGATCTTGATTTGATTGTAACGGCGATCCATCCATAAATGAGAACATGTCGTGGTTTGAAGTGTTATGATTACGTCTGAGGAAAGTCATCCTTTGGACATGCTTTGTTTAAATCACGAAGTCGATCTGATCTGATCGACCATTCTTCTTTTCGGGGACAATATAGCTATCCGGTCGTATTTTTCTCTCGAATAAAACCGGCTTCAATGAGCTTCTTGGTTTACGCAATTACGTTCTTGACCTCCAATCTCATTCTAGAGGCTTGCGTCATCGGCAATTGCTTGGTTGTGAACTATATCGGGGGATAAGCGGCATTTCATATGTCGAGCAAAGCAATCCCAATTCCGGAGCAAGTTTTTAATTCTTCCACTTTATCTTGAAGTAGAAGCGATGAGCGTTGGAGGATCCTCCTCGGTTCCCAAATTAATTTCTTTAAGTTCATCCATAGTAGCCTCCCCACCATCTTCAAGCTCTTGAGTGCGGTCTACTTCTTCATTATTTGAGACGTTAAGAATGACATTCTCATCTTCATCATCACTCTCACTTTATTACGTAACGGTATATTCTGTGGACCGTTGTCTTGGATAAAACCAAGGCCTTTGGTAGTGTGTTTATTTCTCTTACCAATGGTTTGAGAACCTTTTTTACCACACATCATTTCAAAGAGCTTAGTCCTTTGCTTACTGCTCACTGGACCCCATGTTTGCATTAGGTTTTGCATCTTTGGAGAGTAATATTTTTGGTATCCTTGTGGGCATAGCTTCTTCTTCTTGAGATAGTTGCATTACAGAGATCCTCTTCTTGACACCCTGGATTTATAAAGCAGGCTTCGGCCCGTGTTTTCGGGGAGAGGAGGTACATAGAAGGTCACCAGTTCTCGACTTTGTGAGTTTCTCGAGGGTGATTTCTTTAAAATGTTGGGAGAGCAGGAGTGACTACGAGTGTAGTCTCTGATGGATGTATATGATTGTTTTAAAGTAGGTGCATTGCACCTTACCTTAGCATTCAAACTCATAATCGAGTCAAAATGTTCTTCTTGATCGAGCTTTACTAGAGTCATGGACCTTTGAATTTAGAAGGAACACATTCATCTTCTTCTTCAGTATCACTGCCTAGATGAGGGACAATGTTATTGATTTTGGACCTGTTCTTTATATCCCTAGGAATATTTGGAACAACCTCTTTTCCTTTATTCATTTTATCTTCTCCCTTCTTCTTAACTTGTTCTTTTATGGGTTTTGAAGTAGATGCGATATTTCTAGTTGTTTTGTTAGCTTTGATTCCTGGAAGGAAATGGCGCATCTTGATAAATCTTCATTTCATGCCTAAAGGTTGCATTCACCCACAATTTGGCATTCTTCTCCATCCTTTGTATATTTCATACATTGATGCAATGTAGATGGGACAATGCCATACTTATGAAACCATGGTGACCGAAGGGCTCACGAATGAAGTATCTGCATCGATCACATGAAATTTAGCTTACGTGTAGGTCTCCAAATTTAAGAGGAAGGACGAATGGCCAGATAGTTTTACGTCCCCTTGAATCTGAACCATGACTTTATCTCTCGTCGGATGTTGTACATCTAGAGATAGCCATCTAGAGTTCTCAAAATTCATAAGATTCCGGAGGCAGGATCAATTAAGATCCAGTATTATAATTTCATCACTTTGTATATAACATCTGAGGAGGCGATTGTGCTCTGCAGTCCCGAGCATTAGATCATCTTCTGAAAATGTGACGATTGGAGGCTCTTGAACATGCAAGGTCTCAGTTAGGCGGCGTTCTGAATATGCCTTGAACTTTCGCTCTTTGAGAGCTTCAATTAAGGTGTTGGATCTTGACATTAGAAGTGCTTATATACACTCTGTAGGAATTTTCCTTAGATGGGATAGAATATTGTAGTCGATCCCTTTTGATGAAGGCTTCTTATTTGAATCCTTAGGGATAACTCTTTCATTGACTTCAATTTCTTTTCCTTTATCTTTATTCATTGGCTCTTTCTCTGTTGGGATGGTAGCAGCGACCACTTCTCAGCGTACTTGAGCTACTTCATCGAATCTTGAGATGACTTCGATTCTTCGACATCGCCCCGTCAATGATAGGTAGAAGATTGAATCCTTTGCCTTTATATTTTTATGTTTGTTGATATGGTGAGCTCATTCATCTTCATCGGAAAGCAGTTCTCTAACTTATCAACATGCATCATCAAGCAAGACTTCGGTAGGAAGTTCTTGATCTTCCCCTTTCTTCATTGATCGAAGATTTGTAATAGCAAGCGTGATAGGTTGCTGGCGATTGTATATAATCTTCCATATTATTGATGATCGTGTTTACGTTGACCATCATAGTAGTAGTAGTTTTTGCTTCTTGTCTTCTTCTTTTTATTTAATTTATTTTTTTGTTTGGCGGTTTCTTAGCCCTTTGTGGTATTTGGCTAGGCGTCTTTCATGAGATGAAGCCTTAACTTAGGTTTTGTCTCAACTCAAGTCTGGGCTCAGTGGTGATTTCCATTGAATACACGGAGCCTTCCAATTGCTTGACATTTTCATCTTTTAGAGGCGGCCATCCTTCATCATCGACGACTTCTCTTTGCCTTTATCATTGCTTGATAGTGCGGAGATAGGTGATTATTCTTTGGTGGATTCTTTCTTGGACGCGCAATACCAGATAATGTGAATTCCATTCTTTATTTCGCGATCTTTGAATATGTAGCAATCTTCAACGGATGGCGAGCACCGATATGGGTATGGGATTATCTGCTTGTCCGCCTCTTGAGTCTTTACACTCACGGTAGTTGGAGACTACTTTTGTCGTGTTTAAACAATTTGGCCACCCTCTTAAAAAATACTCTTTGTTCGACTTTTCTTTTAGGGTGGGGCCATTGAGTCATTCGCTCCTTTTGTTTGCTTTGGTCATTTCGCGACCTCGAATATCATTACCTCAGTATGAGCTTGGGTTGTGGGCGGATTGAATGATTGTCTTGGTTTTCTTGATAGGCGGTAGCTTTCTTTTGTTATAAATTACCGCTTACCTATCCTTCTTGTATGAGGTGAAATGTGTTTCACCTTTCTTTGGTCAGAGCTTTTGCTCTTTTAATTTATCTTACTGGCCATCGGAGCGTGATAAATTTAATTTCTCAAATTTAGCCACCCTATCAAGTAGCTCTTGAAATGTGGTGAAGCCATGCAAAGATAAGGCATCTTATCATCGATGTTGCCATCGATGGTTGGATGCGTCTTCTTCTTAATTGTTGTTCACATACTCATATTTCCGTAATAATATATTCTCGTCTTTCTTCCTCTTCTCGAGGCGAGATCGTGACAATTGTCTTTTTTAGCTTGTGGCGAAACCTTTTATATTTTCAAGTTGGCAAAGTCTTGATTGAGTCATTTGATAACTTCGACATACCATTCAGCTGGTTAACTAACGGCAATTGACGAATAATAATGCATCATTACCCCACGTGTTGCGGGATGCTTTGAATTTAGATCTTTGTTTAGGATTACCATTTCCGTCAAAGAGATTAAACTTTGGCATTGAATATCCCTTTGGGTATGGAATCTGATCATACTCCAGATATAGGCGACCTTTGCTTACTAATTTTTTTACTGCGCGATAACGACTTTGATCTTCTCATTCAAGATAATATCAAGTTGAGAGAATGCGCTTTAGATATAGTTTGTATATTCGAGAAGCGAGTTGCGACTCATTTATTTCAATCCCTAGCTCAATTTGGACCCTTGAAGCATGTGAGATCAAATTTATTGGAGGATTGTCATGGCGGAGGCTTGATGATTATTTGGGGGGGGGCAGTGTTGGACTGTGATATTTCTAGCATCATTGCGGTCATCATCATCATTTCATTTTCATATTCAACCGAGCGATTTCTTTATCTTTGGCTTTCATCGGCGAATTTGTCTGCGCCTCTGCCAAAGTGGTAGTATCGGTGAAGGTGGGATTTTCTTCCCTTTCTTCTTCTCTTGTTGTTCCTCTCCTGAAGACTCAGAGGATGCTTCCTCTGAACATTTGTTCTTTGGGTTGAGGAGAATCTTGTTATGCGGCCTATGTTGATATTGGCATACAGGATGCTCACTTGTTGCTATTCTTGGCTCGTTGCCTTCTCTTCTTAGTCCTCTTGGACACGAATTTGGTCGGCGTCTCCGATGAACTTAGATTCCAAGTGTGGAATCAATTTCTTGATTAGAGGCTTGATCGAAGTTAACCTCTCTTGATGGGATGAGTTAATTGATGATGGGATCCCACGGAGGATTCTCCAAGGTGTCTACCTCATATCTTTATCATTGAGGCCCTCTTTTTAGGCTCCCATTTGATGGATTTGAGTTTGGCGGATCTGAATTCACACAGATGTCACGCCATGCTTTTCTAGAGCAATTTCTTTTTTGAGGCTGGCCTCCATATCTGCTACCTTTCCAGGGACCTTTTGGTGGATTCACACGGTCCAAGTGTCACACCGATGCTCACGTGTGGGACATGGATTGGTCGGCGTCACGGCATTGGAGTTCGGGATGAGGTCTCCTTGGAGGAGCGAGCATCGATAAGAGGACCTTGGTATTTTCTTTTCATGATCTCCCCTTGGCACTTGGAGAACCCGATGCACTCGTCTGCGATATAGTTGGGTTTCCTCGCGAGGCTGGAACACAGTGGGGTCAGAAGGGGCTGAGAGTAATTATTACTTTAACCCACTTAGGTTATCAAACCGATTGTGGGTGGGAACACTCTTGGTTCCATTGTTGGTTGTGGTTATGCCGCAGGATAAGTGTTGAGCACTCAAGATTTCTTTTCTTCTTGCCTCCTAAACAACTTCAGATGAAGAAGCTTGACATCATCTCAGGCGAATGGTTCATTGGATTGCATTATTGAGGGACAAAAGATCCGCGTCAACCCTCTTCATGATTGGTGTCTCGAGGGGCCTCTCAGGGATTGTTTCTTTTGAAGTGACCCTGCGGTAGGGGTCACAACTTTTCGCGCCTTTTTAGAGATTCTTTGCACATGGCGTCACGAGTTTTACTTAGTCGAGGGCTAACTTACTCGTTGAGATATTTGGGAAATACCTGGCGGATGGTAGCTCCGGTGCTTCGGCATTGATGGCGTTAAGCGGATGTTGGCGCTGGAAATAACGATGAGTTGTGTTACGTAATGCCATTACGGGATTTAAAGGTAAAATTAGCAATTAAAAAATATTTACGCCAAAATAAGATACAGATATTAAACACATGCATTAAATAAAATCTCAAATGACTTAAGACTTTATAGAAAACTTTAAGTTTCAGTTTAACTTATCATTTCATTTCATTTCATTTCATTTTTTTTTACTCCATGCAATTATAACTTAGATTTGGTAGCCAAGATGGAAAAACCATCCCAGTGTGAAATCGTGGGATCAGAATTCGCCATCCTCTTTGGAAAAGAAAAGAGTTGTTTAAGTGTGGGTGATAATTTCATGAGTATAGGCGTAAGCGCACTATAGTTAATTACCTCCGTCTTGAGAAGCACTTTCGATTAAAAATTTGAGTGAATGGTTAAGAGCAGTATATAATTGCGATGAGTGGAGTTTAGAACTTATGAAATTTATTATTTTAACTTAAAACTTTTTGTGGGGGGAGCGATGTGGCGCCCGATCAAGATCCCATGGTTCCGTCATCCGGTTGTCGCGATCCAGTACTTAGTCGAGAGGAGTAGTCGGACGACAGAAGGATCCTTGTCGACACATGGGTTCGTCGTCAAGGTGTCCTTGTAGACACAGGTGGAGTTTAAGGGGACAAATATAAGTCAACCTTAACACGTAGCTTTTTGCCCAAATACATTTCATTTCAAAAGCCGTTGGGGAACATCTGAGGTGGCCGTGGTAATAATTTAGTGGTGCCATATCGCTGGCCAATCAAGGCTCAGTGTCGCCATTTATGTGTGTGCCATATGCAACCGACGAAGGACCGACGTCTTACAGCTTTAGGAATATTTGAGTGTGAAGGTAGTTATGTATTTAATTTGACATTAGCTCTTTGTGAGCAAAATTTTCTTAATTTGTCACCAGAAAAACAATTGCGGAGGGTGGATTTATTTTATTTATTTTTTAGTTTTAATTTAAATAATTCATTTCATTTTTTTTATATATTTTTTTTTATTTTAATTTTGATCATTTTATGATTGATTTTAGATTTGAATATATGATCATTTATCATTGAAATTTTAATTATAATTACCCTTCTCGATCACAGGGTTAATATCGATTGATAGCGCACTCTTCTGTTTCTGAGGATGGGTCTAAATTCATTATCTCAAGAAGTATAATCCTTCGAAACCTTGTCCACTCTAGTTTGAACATAGAGGATCGGGTTTGGGACTTTTCTTCCTGAGAGTTTGAATTTTAGAAGTATGTATATGATTCATATCTTGTATTATATGGCAATTAGCTTCTCGAGATATTATTAATTTGAAATTCTTATAATATCAAATTTTAGGTTTTGTTGGGACCGGTCAGAAGACCAAAGAGATGTAGCATCTCTTTATATTTGACTTAGTATTACTCCAACATACATGGATATCTGTTCTTTAAATTGTAGACATTAAGATGTCTAAGTTGAGTTTATGTCAATTTTGATTTTTGAGTTTTGTTAACGGGACCGGTCAGAAGACCAGGAAGTATAACATCTGTTCTTTTGTTTTATACTAACTTGCACGTCCTATTGTTTGAACACTTTACATACAGTATCTGTTCTTTTAAAATGTTGTATGGACATTGAATGTCTAGTTGAAATGTAGGTTGCAATTTGAGTTTAGATTCAATATCATTTTTGGGTTTTGTTAACGACGGTCAGAAAGACAAGCGGGAAGATAATCGTTCTTTGGAAAATATGATATTATTTTGGCCAATTTTTATGCAATCAACAGTATGTGAAATAAATTATTTTTTAGGTTTGTTGATCAATATAAAGTGATGTAGAATGATTGTATTTATTTTATTTCTATGTGGCAAATCAGCATAAATGATAAATTTTGAAATATGATCAAATATAAAGTGATGGGCTAGAATGAGTTTAGAATTTGATTTTTTAAAACCTTTTCTTTATGTGGCAAAATGAAACATAAAATTTAAAATCTTTTTTGAAGGCATATGATCAATATAAAGTGATGTAGAATGAGTTTAGGCATTTGATTTGCTAAACCTTTCTTTATGTGTATCAATCATAAAGAAAAATAAATTTTGAAGGCATATGATCAAATATAAAGTGATGGCCTAGAATGAGTTTAGGCATTTGATTTGTAAAACTTCTTTATGTGTAATCAGCAAACATAAAGGAAATTTTTTGAAGGCATATGATTAATAATAATTTATTTCTCTTGATAAGGAGGGATATAAAATATGAGTGTCATATTTCATTTAAAAGAAGTGGATTAATTAAAATCCACCTCCTTCACATCAAGCTCATGGAATTAGAACATTTTAAATTTATTAAGAAGATATATGACTTTATTTCTTTTGAAAGAAAGATAAGGATGTGAGAGCATGTACAAATGCAATGCGTCTGTGACAAATGGCATGACATTAGATGGTTTATTCTGATTTATAATGACGTGCGTATGATAAAAGATAGATGGAAGAAAGGGCTAGCTATAAATAAGAGGTTTTCCTTTCATAATCTTTTCATTTTCTTTCTCCACTCCCTTCTCTGAATTAAGTTCTTTCAATCTTTAAAGGGTTAAGTTGTCATATACTTGTGAGTTTCTTCTAACTTAAATTTTTTTTTTTTGATATCTTCTTGATATATGTGTCATGGTAGATTTAATTTATTATATGTTTCTTATTTATGTGTATGTATATAAATCATGTGTGAATGAAAAGTAAATGGGAGATTTATGTTTGACATGTCTAATATTTCATGTCAATTTAAAAATAATTAAGGTGAGTATTACAATATGTATTGTGATCAAACATGAAAAAATCTTTATGATATAGAAATTAATAACATATTTATATTTGAGATAAAAAAGAAAATTTTAAGCGTAAACAACATTTAATATTTCTTTCTCTCTCTTCCTTTTTTTTAGAAAATTGGCGCTCTCATCCCACATGGGGTACTTGAGAAGTCAAGAGCATGTAGGTGTCGTGAGAATGAAATTTATGATGAAGGCGTCATGGGGTTATGTAGCAATTTTCCTTATCTTATCTCAGTCTTATCAAAGTTTACCTCCTCTCCCCCATGTTCATGAGAGGCACGCAGCATGCAAAGTGCATGGGTGGTGTCGTGAACTTTGGTGATAAATAGCGTTCCTGATAGAATCTCACACATGCTGGTTTCATTTCTGTATGTTATTTGACTTTGATCACATGTTAGATATGTAAAAATTTGAGCATCATCTTCCGTCATGAGAATTAAAGCGTAAGAAGAAAGGATTTTGAAATATTGCATGATTAATTGCCACTAGAAGATTTTCATTCTAAGCGTGAATAATTATATGCATTTCCTTTTCAAACAAGAAATTTTTTACACATTTTTTGTTTAAAATTTTGACCCCTCAGTCGTCCATCGAGGAGGCGGGCCTTCCCGCCGAAAGGCGTGCATGGTAGGTGTCGTGAGACGCTCGGTAGATTGTTGCCTCGCAAGGCGTGCGTGGGTTAGCATGTACCAATTTCGCTCTTGAACAGCGTGAGCAATCTTTATCAACAGTTTCTCAGTTGAAGCGTGAGCAGTCTTATCATTTTCGTAGCGTTGCGATGTGAGCAGTCTTTATAACATATTTCCTGTTAATATTGCAAATTGATGAATTTTACACGAATCCTTATCTCGCGCTTATCAAAGTTTACACTCACTCTCCATAGGGGTTCTGAAGGCGGCGCCACCACATGCGTCGTGATGATGGGTGAGAATAGTGCAGATAGCATTGTTAATATTACAAGAGTATAAAGATGAATGAATCTTATCTGCTTCTCTTATAACGGTATATCATACCTGAAGCACGCGCTATGAAAGGCGTGCACAGAATGTCGTGAAGTAAACTTTGATAGCGTAAGCGTTCACTGTTAATAAGATATCAATATCGCGGTATGAAAACTCATAGATAATAGTGGTGGTATAATAATCCTTTTACGTTTAATTTGATTTCAACTTGCATATGAAAGAGGCATGATATATATAATTCCTTCATGGAAATAAAATTAGCAAAGTAGAAGCATGAAATTCAGGAGAACATCATATCTCATCAACAAAGTAATTGATTTCTCCAGATAAGAAAGTTTAGCAAACCTTATACTCATCAAATAACAAAATGATTGATTCCCCAAGGGAAAATATTTTTAAGTATTTTACCATTAAATAACAAGATGATTGATTCCCCTTAGAGGAAAATAAATTTCAGCAAGCTTCATGCCTCTGACAACAAGTTAATAGTTTTCTCCTTTCACAAAAAATAATTTTCAGCATGCTTATGCCTCTAAACAACAATAATGGTTTTCCCCTTTCATAAAATGCTTTAGCATGTATCATACATTAGAAACATCGATTCAATTTCTCTAGTAAAATATTTTCGTCATTATCCCTTTAGAAAAAATCATATGGATTTCCCCTTAGATAAAATAATTTCAGCATTGCATCATTCCCATGCTAAATAAAGAATTTCAGCATGTATCATAAGAGGAAGCTAATTGAAACCAATTGAGACATGTAAGTGACAACAAGTAGTATGACATTTAGGCTACATATCTAAACTTGTCATATCCCCATACTTATCTTAACTCCATCTCTCTTGATTTCAGTTTTGTGCAAGCAAAACAAATGAAACTCATAGGAAATAGCAAGTAGCTACCCATACCCTTACAAAAAAATTGATTCAACCTCCTTGGGTAAAAAAAACAATTTAAACCTAAAAGTGTAGGCATCCACGGACAAGGAAAACAGCAAGTTGGGCATACATTATCCAAAGCATTTTCAGCAAGCATGAATACCATAAAATCCAAAAAAAAAAATGAGATTTGGAAATCATCCCAAATCCCTGAAACTCTTAGCATAATCCAGGAGATATATTTTTTCAAAGAATCATAGAACAAGCTTGGGTTGAGAAACGAGGAGGTTTGAAGAAAAGGAGGGCTGAAAGGACGTCAAAGAACTCAGGCAGGTCAGGGTTCTTGAACGGAAGAACAAAGAACTCAAATCTTCAAGAAGGAAATGAAAAGCAATGAGGTGAAAACAAGAGAAAACGAAGAAGGGAGCATGTCAGAAACCGAAACAAAGATCCTTCGAGAAGGGAAAGCGAAGCGAAAATCAATGAAAGTCAATCGTGAAATGAGTCAATATCGTTGATCTTTAGGGCAGATCTCTCATTGAAACAGGCCGAGTTAGGTAGGAGAAAGTTTAAGGGATTAAGTTAAGCAACCTTTATTATAATTTAATATTATTTTATGTGATATTAATTTATATTAAAACACTGCATATGGATGTCAATTTTAGGTGTTTGGTTGTCGCAGCAACCGTGATCAATTTGGCGATCGGTACATTGACAACGTCGGCGCGATGGTCGAAGTGAAGTTGGTCTAAAGTGTGCGGCGTCGCATTCGTGATCGACATTAGCGCACATTTTGCGTCGATCTCGGGCGTCGTTTGATAGGTCTCGGCGTTTGGCGCGACGGCGATCAATTTTAAGCAGTCGTTTAGGCGTCGTCGAGCTTCGACTTTGATATCGCATAATTTCATTAAAATTAATTTTAATTTTAATTTTTGGATCGATCATTAATTGATTCGATATTTTACATTTAATTAATTTTAATATTTTTAGCATTGCTCGAATTTTTTTCAAATCGAAGCGAATTTGTCGATTCGATCACGATTAATTGACGTCCCATGTCATTTAGTCAATTTCTGATGTAGCATAGTTGTAGGCAAACTGACTTTATAAAACATCATTTTGCCTTCATGAGTTCATAGCTTTGAGCTTCTAGTGCTTAATGGGATGACTCATTATGTACATTTAAAATATTGTCATATGTCATTTGAGCTAAACATACATACAAACATTCGATTAAGATGAATTTTATGGTTACTTCATAAGTCATTGTTTAGCTTAATCATGTGATTCATGCAATCATCTGAAAGAACCACTCATATTCTACAATTCAGCTCTATACTTGATTTACTCAAATACTTAGAATAGTTGAACTCATATTTTATAATACAAATTTACACTTAATTTATGACAAATGTTTGAAAAAATTAAACCCATCTTTAACGATTCACACTTGATTTATGACAAGTATTTGAGAAAATCAAACTCATTTGTAATAGATCTACTTAATTTATAGGAGTATTTGAAAGAGTCTTCATATTTTACAAACAAACCTACATTTGATTTATAGTGTTGAGTATTGAAGACTCATATATGCAACTTGATATCCTTTTCACATCAAATAATGATTTCAACTTAGACATTTCAAAACCCATACAACACATTAAAAAAATAGATACTCGTATGTATGTTGAAGCATTCACCAGCTTAAACGCTAAAGAAAATATGTGTAAGTAATTAAATGTAATGATTTCATTGCATATGTTATAAAGTGATATTTGAACCTAGTGTCACACACTTGTGTTTTTACATGAAATGAATGAGATACATACAATTATTCAAAATTAATCGATCACCCGCATTTGCGATGCTACGGGTTAATTTCGGGTCTCTGATCCCAGTTAACAAAATCTAATGATGTTATAACTTTCTCAATTTGATAAAATCTCTAAGTGAATTTTGTCATACGAGACGACTATCTCCTAATTCTCCAGTGATGGTTGTGTTGATTGTAAAGTTCAACCAAAGGGGATCATTATTATTCAAAATTTTAAATCATTATATTTCAAGTTCAAATTTTTAAATGCAAGTTTTAGACCCAATCCTCTATGAACAAACAGATAGAATTGATAAAGTCTACCCCGATGATAGCCATATTGATTAAATATTTCAACTGAAGGAGATCATTATTGTTCAAATTTTCAAATCATTGTATCTCAAATCCAAATTCATAAGTACAAATCCTAAACCCAATCCTCTATGAACAAACGGATAGAGTTAACAATATCTACCCGATGATAGCCGTGTTGATTGAATATTTCAATCAGAGAGATTATAATTATCAAAATTCATTCAAACTTTAACGTTAAATCATTACAAATATAAATCTATTACAAAATGATCATATGTTCAAATTGAAAGATATAATTGAACGAAATTAATCATTTAAATTTTAAGCTAAATTCATCCAACCATCCACGACTGTTTGTCGAGGATGATAAATTAAAATAATTGCCACAAAATTTTAATGCCAAATCAAGTATATCGTGTCACTCAAATAATCTCACGCCAGTAATTATGTGGCATGTCTCCTCTGTCGGCGTGATTTTATCGCCAAATGACACCACATAAATCATTTACCGACTCAACTGTCACCTCCAAATACACCATTAAATTAAATACTGAAATGATATTCCCCAATGGTTTTACTTTTTGAGCTTTGAATTATAGAATATATTTGATTGGACAAACTCCACTATAGATCTATAAGACACTTTGGACAACACAACTCACGATAACGATCCTTCGAAGATTTAAATATCTCCTCTCACTCAAGTAGACACTACAACCCGGGATATGTAACTACTGATCTCGAGCATCATCATGCCCCCAAACATATGTTTTATAATAAATGATAAATTTCATAAATTTAAATCTCACTCACTGCTACTATACGTTATGCAATTAGAGACCTATCGACTAATCTTAATCGAAAGTGTTCTCTTAATATTATGAGGGATAATTAAGTATAGGTGCTTACGCCTATAAGAAACCTGGAACCAAATCTAAAGTCACAAAATGAGGGTGAAATCTTTAGGTAGTGTCTTATCTACAAAATGCATTTGTCTTCTAAAAATTTGATCGACATTTATCAAACTCTCTTCATTGAAAAGTCAATTGAATTTTGTTCACAATTAATACCAAGTTTCTTAATAATTTTAAATGGCATGCATGCTTTCACTTGTAATTTTTTATAATTGATATAAGAAAATCTCTCATGACAGATACGAACCAATACATAATCATCTAACTCATATTCCTTAAAATTTTTATCTTTATTTTTTTATTCAATTTAGCATTTTGTATTTCTAATTGTTCCTTTATGTCTTTATGAAAGCTATGAAAATCACATACAAATATATATGTTGACACAAAAAATGTATGAGTAAATGTATTAACTTTGCCAATAGGTATTTTAAGATTATATCCATAAACTATCTCAAATGTGGTTTGTTGATTGATCTAAAATGAAACTAGTGTATGCAAACTTCGGATGTAAGTAATGTTAAATCTCAATTTCCTAATTTATTTTCAACTAAACATCTTAATAAATTTCATAATGTCCTATTAATAACTTCCGTTTGTCCATCAATTTATGGATGAAATGCAGAGAAGAATTTTAATTATATTCTCATTAATTTTCATAGGGATTTCCAAAATAGCTATAAATTTGACATCTCTATCTAAACTATAGAGTCGAACTAACTTGACAATTTCTCTCAAAAAATAATTTTATTATGTGAGATGCATCATTTGATTTTGAGCACGCATGCAATGTGTCATCTTAGAAAATCTATCTATAACGACAAATATATTATCATGTCCACAAAGTGTCCTAAATAAACCTAGTGTGAAATTTATGGATAGATCTTCCCATGGTCTAAAAGGAATAGATAATAATGTGTAACGGCCCTTTGTTTGATAATTTTAGCTTAATGATAAGTGCAACACTGGACTACGATACATTCAATATCTTTTCATAGAGCGGCCAATAAAATATTTTCTCAACTAGTATTTGAGTCTTTAATTTACCAAAATATCCTGATATGCCTCCTGAATGTATTTCAAAGATAAAGAATTCCCTTAAAAATATTTTGGGAATACATAATCTCTTCTTTTATAAAGATATTCATCTAAAATGATAAAGGAGCTATCAAAAGTCAGGGACTTAGATTCGTATTCTAGATATATCATATAAAAATCAAGACAAATTTTGTAATATTGTTTTAAAATCTTAAATTTAGGGAGTTGAAATTCAAATGATGAAACGATTAGAGATACTAGCAAAACATCTATTGGTTTATTTTATATTTCAGGTTTATGTTTAAGCACAAAAAAAAGTCTTGAAGGTATTTGACCCACTTAGCATACCTATGATTTAGTTTCTTTTGAGAGTTAATAAACTTTAGGACTTGATGATCTATATTCAAAATAAACTCCTTATCTAACAGATAATGCCTCTGATGCTTAACAGTTTGAATGATCACATAAAACTCTTAATCATATGTAAAATATTTTTTTAGCGTCATTTAATTTCTCACAAGAAAGTAATTGGATGATTTTCTTGACTTAATATTCCACCAATTATAATACCAAATGCATCACAAGTCACTTCAAATACTATATTGAAGCTAGGAAGTCTTAAAACAGATGAAGAAATCATAAGAGTTTTAATTTGTTGCATGACTCGTTCAGCATCTATGGTCCACGCAAACTTATATTTTTTTAAGATGTCGATGATAGAGCTACAAGTCGAAATTTCTTATAAACAGTTGCTAATCCATAGAAACTTCTAACATTCATAAAAGACTTCGAAGTTAACCAATCTATAATAGACTTAATTTTTGATAAATCAGCTTTTAATCCATTAACAGATACAATGAAACCTAAAAAAAATGACTTCAGTTTGATAGAAGAAATATTTCTTAAGGTTTATATATAATTTTGCTACTCTTAATTTTTTTAAGAACATTATTAAATGATATAGATATAACTTCTCATCTAAGCTATAAATAAAAAATATCTTGAAATATACTACAAAAAATTGACCAATAATAAATTTCAATACAATATTAATATCTCATGAATAGGTGCATTTGAAAGATCAAATAGCATGAGTAATCATTCATAAAGATCATAGGAGTTTTGAATGCTATTTTCCATTCATCACACGGTCTAATATATATATATATATATATATATATATATATATATATATATATATATATATATATATGATATATATTCACTTCTTAAATCAATTTTAGAGAATAAAGATGAACTAATATAAGATCTAACATGCCATCCAACTTAGGTATATAAAATTAATATTTTATGGTGATCTTATTTACTGTTCTGCTATCAATAGACATCCTCCAAGTTTCATCTTTCTTAGGAGTTAAAAAGCAGTGTAAAGTAAAATTAAGAATTTTAAATAAAACTCTTCTTTAGGAGTTCATCTACTTGTCATTTTAACTATGCATGCTCAATTGGATTCATCCTACAATGAGATAAGTTAGGTATTTGTGAATCAGGAATCAGATCTATAGCATACTGTATATCCTTTAATGGTGATAGTTCGTTAGGTAAGTCTTCGAGGATTAAATCAGTAAATTCAAATAATAGATCTAAAACTACAGTAGGTATGTGGTGACCCTTAACATTAATGGAGATTTTCTGCATTTTTCTCATGATTGACTTCGGGTTGTAGATTAGAATTGGGTTTGTGCGGATATATAGGAAAAATTTTATGAGGGTTAGGTTTTACGGAGAATAATTTGATTGTTTTCTCATTATGTTTGAATACATAAGTATTTTAAATCTATAATGGATTACATTCAAATCATAAAGTCATAATCTTCCTAATAGGATATAAGTTATTTCCATTAGAATAACACACCAAATTTAATCAACATAGCTACCTATCTTAATTGGAATAAGACATCTGTTAGTGATAGGTAGGAATGTATAATTTACCCAACTGGCTTAAAATGATTTTAGGTGAGGTTCTCTATCCATTACTAGCTTTCATCTTTTTTCCTTACACAAGATATACATTGAGAAATTTTTCCTCCTCCAATCTTCTTCATCCCTAGAAGCAATCATACATCTCATATATATTTAGATCAACTTCTTCATCTAATAATGGTGTATCATCATGTATCTCTTTAATATCCTCTTCTCCTAAATCTTCTAATATATCTGGAAACATGATTTATGTTTTATATTGATTTTGCATATGACCCTTCTTATGACATTTAAAGTAAACTCTCTTTCACAGTTTTAAAAGTATATTCAGTGGGGTTCGTTTTAAAGGAATTGTTCAATGTAGAAGGATTAGGTCTAATAGTAGACTTTTAAGATTATGATGTAGGTGGATATTTAAAAGACATTTGAGTATTCATCTTGAATGTGAATGCAGCTTATGATTTCTATGATTAAAGCATAGTGAAAGACGTCCTCTATGGTCTGGGGATCATGAAGCTCTACCTCATTCCTAATATCTCCTCTTAAACCATTGACAAATTTATTAACTATTTATCACTTTTAATCAGTGCATTGTGTTCTAGCGATTAAGTCCTCAAATATATTCATATATTCCACTACTAACATATTCTCTTGTTTAAGAGTAGTCAATTATTCGTGGAGCCTTTTATCATAATTTCTTGGACAATATTCAGCCTTTAGAATTTTATTCATTTCTACTCATGTCATGAGGTTTCAACCAAATCTCTTTCTTTAGCTAAAATATTATTCTAATAGATTTTTGCATGACCTACTAATTTCATTTTAGTAAGCATAGTTCGATGATAATCATCCATATGATACCAATCAAAGAAATTGTCAATTTAGTTTAGTCAATCTAAAAATTTATTGGGGTCATGAATACACACATGGGGCTTCTATCTTAAATTGTTTTGTAGGTTCATGTAATGTTTCATGGATCCTAAGATGTTCTTGTCTAAAAGTGTTCCTTAGGTTTGGCCATATCTCGCAGGATAATCATCTCTAGGAAATTTAATATTTTCCCCTCCTACGGATTTTAAATCATCCGGCATCAAATAGTCAATGGGGTTTGAAGCCTAGTACTCAAGGTTTGAATTTATGTGGTTAGGTTCATGAGGATGTCTTCTACCCAAGTGAATTTCTCTTCACTGCAGAGATCTTATCTACCCTAGTTAAGTCCTCCCGGTTGGTCCAAACTAATGGAATTGGTGGCATGATCTAAACAAAAGGATGCAAATATAACACTCCAAATGAAATTTTAAATGTGTTAAGTGAATTATATTTAACACAATGAGATGCACAAATTTTGAAAATGACTAACCTTCAGTAAACACAATGTAACTTGTGGATACTACAAAATATTAAGCAAACTTACAAAAAAATAAACATAAGATCTTTAAGCATATGAATTTGATTTTTATGTAAGATTCATATACTAAGTTAGGCTATTTAGTGAACTCTCCCTTACTCAAATTATCACTCAAGTGTTATAGCTTGAAGTTAGATTAAATATATAAAAGCTAGGCTTTATAAGTGGAGACAACTAGTTGGTAGTAAAATAAATGTTCATAGGATTGCCTACCACATGAATTTAATAAGAACACGTCTAACCATGTTTGAATTTTATATGAATTATTTACGAGCACTTTCTCCAAGACTCCAAACCTTGGGATCTAATACCAAAAATTGATGAATGTGTCACAGAGAGAAGACGTCACAACGGATGGAGGAAGAAGAAATGCTCCAAAGTCCTTTCACTTATCAAAGTGGAAGAGATACGAAATCTACTAACCCAAATAGAACGGTAGCGAAGGATCACCGAATCATAAACGACCAACCACCAAGCTCCAACCAAAGAGTTTTTCACTCAAATTTCCACACACAAATAAGTCTAATTCTTTATTAGATCAGAATAAGTGTTTATATAAGTACAATACTCCAAGAGAAGTGTCTCTTGGAAAAAAACAACCAAAAAAATTAAAAAAAGATGTCAGAACATATCGTTTTGGAGCGCCAAGGCACCGCAGTCCAGCGACGAGGTGTAGCAGTCCAGCACCGAGGCACCGCAATCCAACGTCGAGGCTCCACAATTCAGTACCAAAGCATTAGCTTCTTAGTCCCTAAAACTAAATACCACGAAATGCAGCGTCAAGGTGCTAGAAGAGCAGCACCTAGATGTCAGGCTAATACCTATGCAATTTAACACATGAACTCCCATGATTTCAATCACAACTCTTATACAGCACGTAAATATGATCAAATGCATTCATTACTATATAA
This sequence comes from Cymbidium sinense, assembly GCA_021442155.1. Classification (NCBI taxonomy): domain Eukaryota; kingdom Viridiplantae; phylum Streptophyta; class Magnoliopsida; order Asparagales; family Orchidaceae; genus Cymbidium; species Cymbidium sinense. The sequence goes on along the minus strand of CM038224.1, from coordinate 66,628,105 downwards.
TACAACACATGTGACATAAATACTACACATAAAGTTCAATAAAAAGTCCTCAAAGTTTAAGCTTTGGCTTATGACCTTGTGTACATCATTATAACTTCACCATCATTGGAGTACTTGTACCCTTTAGTATCAATAGTACTTAAAAAAAATTAAATTTCTTTTCAGATCAGAATATATCTTACATCACCAAGTATCCTGATAACTCCAACAACAACAACAACAACAAGCCTTTATCCCACTAAGTGGGGTTGGCTACATGAATCCTTCGTCTCCATTGTGTCCTATTAAGTGTCAAATTCTCATTTAATTCAAGTATACTAAGGTGATTTTTTATACATCTTAACCAAGTATTTTTAGGTCTACCTCTACCCATCTTAACATAAGGCAAATCTAATGCATCTACTCTCCTAACCGGGTCATCAAACGGCCGACGCTTTATGTGGCCAAACCATCTAAGGTGACTCTCTCTGATCTTATCTACCAATGGAAAATTGGCCCCTTTAAGACATGAAACATGCAAGTTGAATCAAGAACTCAATCATTAAAGGGTTCAACATTAGAGAAAACTAAGAGTCACCATCACTAATAGCTTCTCAACAACACTAACTTCATCAGAATAATCTAATTATCTTCCAATCTGATTAAGGGTTGGTTCTTGTTCTTATTCTACAACTTAAGACATTTAGATTTGATAAATGCAAATTGTATCCTTACTTATAAATTTTGATCTGTCATTTATATCACAGCATTAGAACTCTTCTAAGTCCTCCGTCGAATAACAAGGCATTCTCCCTATGCAGCAAATTCATCTATAAGCTGTTTAATCATTTCTTTAGAGAATAAAACATCATAAACTTCATCTATAATAAGTGCCTCCCAATCATATAAGATGGTATCTCTAAGCGTTGCATATGAATTATTGCCAAATCTTTTTCATTGTACTTAACAATGTCCATACCTTTAAATCAGAGACAATTTCTCTAAAGATAGTTGAGTGGTCTATAAAGTATGCACCTTTAATCATTCTATGAAAATGTAAATGTTGTTTTAGATGGAACTTGCTAGTGAGACTTTTTGTCCTGCATAGTTATTAAAATTACAATCATAATGAAACGGCAACCTTCTCCTTCAAAACATCCTGTCAAATTTGATTTGACAAATGAAGATAAATTTCGGAAAATGCCTTCCGATCAATTACGTTGTTTCTCTTCCGACATCCAAGATGAAAACATTTTGTCAAATCCTAATATTGCATCATCTATTTGTACCAAGAAATCTTGCATCATGACCTGCTAAAGAAAAAACTAAGTTTTTTATCCAAAAGAAAGATGTCATACTTAATTATTGCCATCGATAAGATCAAAACCTCACATTGATACCACTTGTTATGAAATACAAGCATTGAACAATAAAATAAATAAAACAACATAGATTTATATATGGAAAACCCAAGGTGGGAAAACCACGAGTAAAGGAGAATTCACCATGTTGAAAAAAAAAATTACAGATAGAGCATCAGCTTACATAAGACCTCAACAAAGAAAGGGTTAATCTTTTGTATAAAGAGAGAAGCTACTTATAGATTTCTTCAATACCTCTTATAAGAAAAATATTGAAAGAGTGGCCAGTAAAATTACAGCATATATATTGCAATCTAATGATTATAATAAGATCAATCCAACTATAAAGACCTTCAATCAATACACTCCTGATTTCTTACTAAGGTGGGTAAAGCCCACAAAAATTTGGATAATAAATTTAACAAATAAAATAAGAAAATCATAATACATGATCTACATAGGTTTACTAATCCCCACCTTACTATTATTCTTGTAAGATAGAATGGAAAATTTTTTCATGCTTAAGGACACTGAATCACTAGCTTTTGAAAGACAGATAGGATATAATAGATGAAATAAGCTTCTAAAGATAAGATATTCAAGCTGGTAATATGTTATCACAAACAAGGGTTAGCAAAACATTTTAAAGCCCAAATTTTCTCTCCAGAAAGTAGAAAAATAAATAAATAGCAAGATCTTCAAATGATTTCAATCCCATATCCATGAACATGGATTTGACTTTCAGTTCATTTTCATATATGAAATATTTCAATAAAAAATGCAAATGAAATCAGAATAGAAAGGGGATGCACATTGTAAGAGAATTCAAAGTTTGAAAAATTGAAAAAGAGGAAAATATATTTAGGAATAATATAGCAAGATAAGTTTCTAAAACTACAATTTATGTTCATGTGAGATACAATATGTATCCTTGGGATGAGGACGACTCATCGCAATTATGATGACAGAATCTCTTGGAGTGGCCAGAGTATTGAATGATACCATGAAGGTTCTCTCCTCTTAGATACAAACTCTTCTTGCCTTAAAGGAATAAAATATAAAAGGGAAAATGGCAACCAAGAGAAAAAATGACTGAATATACATAGGCACAAAATGTGGGGTTTTAAAATTTAAAGATTTGGAAATAAGTATGTAGTTAATATGCTAATAATTGCTATTTATGACCTTTTGAGTGCTTTATGGTTGAAAGTTGCTCAAAATTTGCAAGTCAAATTGAAACTTTAATTTCATTTAATCAAAAGTGATATGGCATGCTTCATGCCAAATGCAATTCAAAAAATTAGAAAAAAAATCATACATCGACTTTTTAGGTACTTGGTATGGTCTAAAGGTAGCCTCTACTTGACGAAGACCACTAAGTTTAACATGAGTTCATTAAAAGGCTCAAAATTAAATTTTGCTAGTTTTTCAAGTTTTTTGATATGGGATCAATGTGTAACCTATAGACTACTTAGACTACTTCTTCATGACATGATAAACTATATGCAAATATCCATAGTGAAGGGTCTAACATACTTTAGTTGTTATCTGAGACAACAAAAATAATCCTTAATCAAAGGTCTTATGAAGATATTCACAAGTTTGTGATTTGCCACATCATCTTAGCATAATCTTAAAGGAAATGATGTCAAATCTCAATTTGCTTCATTCTAAAGTACTAGATAAGATTCTTCGTTAGATTTATTTCACTTGAGTTTACACATCTAATTGCATTTTAATCTAGTCTAACTTCTTCATCCTCACATTGCTACTTAATCTGAGTAGCTACACATCCTACCTGCAACAATATATTTGTCCTTTACGATGCATAAAGTAATGAAATTTTGCTTCTTTTGTAATGGATAAAGCAATGAAATTATGCTTCCTGCTAGACCATGATACAAGTGAAAATGCTAAAAACTGATAGGTACCTAAGGTGTGACTCTACAACCTACATAGTTATCTGAAGATCCTACAAGCTCAAATGATAACTCGCTCTTAGGATACCACGCTCTAGGTTCAATGCGCCTTTAAGGTATCTAAAAATTGTTTTGTAGCTATGAGACGTGAGTCATTAGGATCTTCCTAAAATCTAGCTCACATACTTATATCAAACACTATATATGGTTTACTAGCTATCATGTATAACATCAACCCTATCATAACTTTATCAAGCTTAGAGTTGCTGGTCTCATGGGGTAGCAATAGATTTAAATTCCCTTAGACTAATTTTGTGATCAAGTCATGAATGTAGTTGGTGTAAGATATAAACATTCTATTCCTTTTACATATAAACAAAATAAGTATCACATCAAACTCATCTCAAAACATCCTACTCATAATAGTTGCAAACTCATGACATAGTGAACCTTGTGTGACTCCAAATAAATTATTATCTACAAATATTTAAAATATGAGAATATTATCTAAGATACTCTTAATGAATAATAGGTTTCTACCATACCTTTAATAAATCCCTAATTAATCATGGATGAGATCAATCTAACTTATGAAGCTATAGATGCTTGTTTCAGTCCATATAATTCCCTTTTTAATTAAAAATATGATCTAAATACAAATGATCTATAAAACCTAATAGTTGTTATACATAAACATCTTCCTTTATGATCCCCTTTAGAAATAAAATTTTTTATAACCATCTTATACAAATTGAATCCCTAAAAATAATAAATATTAGAAATAATCTAATAGCTTCTAATCTAGTTACAAGAGCATAAGATTCATCAAAGTTATTCCTTAACTCTAGCTGTATCATAGAATACTAACAAAGCCTTATTTATTATTAGTGTCAGAGACATATACCTTCTTGTAAACCCACTTAGTTCCAATCACATGTTGGTTATTGGGTTTAAGTAGCTAATCCCACATATTATTCCTAATTAATCGATTCAGGTCTTCCTGCATTATATCACTCAATATTAATCCACCAAAGCTTTATTTGTGTTGATAGGTTGGATGTGAGATAAAAAAATCTACCTCTTCTCTAAATGTACTCTAGTCCTAACTCCATGTGAAAGACCTCCTATAATATGATCCTTATTATGACTAAAGACATATTCCACTCTTTATGTAATCCACCAAAGCTTTATTTGTGTTGATAGGTTTGGTTAATGGTGCTGGACCCTCCTTAGATGATTTGAGCTAATCTAGGCTTAGGTTTTCTAGTTTATCAAACTCCTCATCATGCAAATCTCAATCCTATGTAGTAGTGTCTACCTTTACATATCAAATATTGCATGAATAAATTCTTATATAATCAAACTCTTACTGTTAAATACTTAATAGGCCTTACAATGATTTGAATATCTCAAATATAAAATCTCATTTAATCAAATTTACTATAAAATTTAAGGCTGATCCAAGCCTTATTATGAAGTAGCTTTAAAAGTATAAAGTACTTACATCCAAACACATGAAATGGAAAACATTGAGCTTATCTTCTTTCAAAATTTCATAATGTGTCTTCTAAGTGATAGGCTCAACATATCAATCACATAACATGCTTTTTATTGCTTCAACCTAAGAATAGCTAAATACATTAAATTCACTGAGCATTATTCTAGTCATATTCAATAATATTATGTTCTTCCATTCTACCACACCATTCAGCTGTGGTGTTCTAAGTAAAAAAGCGGTGTATAATCCCAATCTTATCATTAAAAGCCTCAAAATTCTCATTCAAAAACTATCGTCTAATGACAACTCCTAATAAATACAATAGATAGTTATTTTTCTATCTAAATTTGCTTCATAAATTTTATAAACTCTATGACTACATCACTCTTGTTAATTAACAATACTACTCAAATAAACCTCAAATAATTAACAACTATAATATACCAAATATCTTCCCTACCAGATTAGTGGAGACTATGGGTTCAAACAAATAAAATGTGAAGTAGCTCTAAAGGTCTAAATATGGAAATCTAATTATTGAGTTCAAAGGATGTACAAGTCAACAAATCTAGCTAACAATCTATACAGAGATAATCCTTAGAATAATCTAGTTTAATTAATCCTACTACTAACTCATGCTTAAATGTATTAAGATATGCATGGTGGAATGACAAAATTGTCCAAAAAAAAAGTAATCATAAAATGCCTTTAAACATTTCAAGTTATTAGTAAACAACTTAATGAGTACAAGATATAACTATCATTTCATCATTTCATTTAATCAAGCATTGTGAATCACAAAATTGATCATTAGTCTCTATCGCATAGGTGGCTGGTGCTGATTAGATTGTGCTTCAATCCATCAACCAACATAACCTTCTCAATGGGGTTGGAGCCATAGCCAATGGTGTGAACTCCAATAATTTAATCTTTTTGTATTATCTGATAGTGATATGTATTTTCCATCCCTTGATTCCAATAAAGAAAGTCATATAATTGCCCATTATGGTCTTCGGCATCTACCATCCAAGCACCATCTGCATTCATTGATTCTAGAATGAAGGCATACCTACACAAAATTTCACTAGAAACCCTATTTGATTTGGCTTTACTCAGAATGGATAGGGTGAACAATTTGTATGGGAGTGAGTGTAAAACAAGTGCATATGTAAGCTTAGGAATCCAAATATAATGTGGTGTTCTAATAGTAACTCTAACTCTACAATTTTTAAAGATGACCTACGCTACTACAAGCTGTGCACCTAACATTGTGTTGCATATGGTCTAAACTATGAACACTCTTAATGTAAAATGAAACATGAGATACATTTATACTAATTTTTTTCTTTTTCAAATTATGTGAGTAATCAAAATAAGATTTTCTCTAATCAATCTATCACATGATGACGTTTTGATAAATAAATAGTATTTTTCAACTTTAAAATATTTCAATTCATTTTGAAGTTCAACATAATGAAAATCTAAAATTGCATATTCCTTTTTTAAAATATGATATTTTTTTTTCCTTTAGGTTAGTAAAAACTTCAAATAATTCAAATAATGCATTGTGCAACTCATCATAAATGTGGATTCATTTAGCTCATCATTTCCTCGTCAAAAGGGTCAAACATAACATAGCCTCCTTTTGATTAGATTATGCCGCATTATTTGTCTTGTTATGTTGAGCCAAATCATATCATCTTAAGTGCCTTTTTACATGAAATGTCATTTATTTATCTATTCTTCTGAAATTTATCATTATTCATGTATGTCAATGGCGCAAAATGGCACATGTCATAGCACATTCTTTAAGCACCCTCTCATATGTATAACGTTCACAAAATGTTGCGCTGATTTTTTTAAAATGGGATATTAAAAAATAAATATATACATATACATACATACATGTATGTATGTATGTATGTATTGATGTATATATGTATGTATACTATATATACAAATATACACACACATATGTATACATATATACACATACATACATATATATACATACATACACACACACATATGTATATATATATATATATATAATCTATATTTTTTAAAATTTTAAATATTTTGCATCATATTTAAAATGGTGTATCATTTTCTCCACAATCTTTTACTATGGTGTGCCTTCACCATGGACAAGTATGCCATTATCTCATTTATCATGCTTTTAGTAGCTCTTTCTTTATATTTTTCTGGCTGATTTTGGAGATCATTTCATTATCACTCCCGTGATATCTCACTATCTTTCAACTCATGGCAATTTAAGTCCATATTTTTACCTTCCTTCTTGACAATTACTTCTTCATTTTCTTTACAACTTACCTTTTATTCATGTGCAATCAATGATCCATGTGATTGGTAAATTGAAAAAGTGCTCAAATCTCTTGCTTCTAAAATAGCCATCACTTTAGATCCTATTCCTTGAGGAGTGATCACATTATTCACTTATTCTCTATCAATATGCTCCTTGCCTATAGCACGTAATCCATTCACAATTTTTTGTGAAAAGACCAAGCATCTTCGTGATTGCTTCTTCAATCCTCATTTTGAAAAGTCCGTACTCCTACATTGACGTGTTAAATCTAGTTTCACTTAACATCCTAAGTCCCTTCTTACGTGATCACAAGTTTGTCCCTAATCTCCTTTCCTATTCTAAGATTGCACATCCTCATGTAATTATCAAATTTAAATCCAAAATAAGAGTATTTACTCCTTGACCCTTTAACAAATCTCGATCTAATCGATGGACCATTCCAAAATTGGTTTTAGTTTGAATACACCATCTACTTCTAAAGTTGACACTTTATACCCTTTTAAAATTAAATTCCAAATATGTACATCACATAATTACAAGCACATCATACAATTTTGTTTGGAAATCAAAAAAAGTAAAGATGAAGTGTCCACCTTCGATCTTATCATTAGAGCCCTTAAATGACATGATTTAAAGTATATAAAATCCCTCATATCTCTTTTAGATATAAAACCAAATTAATAGTGGGAGCATTGATACTAATTGTTAGTTTTACATGTGCCTCATGAGGAGGTAAATTAGACTTTCATAATTCTTTTTAAAATAAATAAACAATCTTTTACTCAAAACTACAATTAAAGAGATAAGCATAATTGAGACTAGTAAGAAAATGCATATAAAAATATCCAATTAAACAAAATTGATTTTTACATAGTTCAGCAACTATATACATAAGGGTGCCTAGCGTTATATACATCACAAATAACAAAAAGATGGAAAAGCAATTACACACCACACTTCCAAAAAACCTTTTCTATTACCTTGTTCCAATAAAGGTAGTGACATAACAAATTATAGAAAAATATAATAAAAGTACAAATATAATAGTCTTATGTGCTAATTCAATATGGCATGTAGAATGGTGAGCTCAACAACATCAAAATGACTAATTTGCCCACCTCTTATAAGAGAAATTATAAAATTTAATGGAGGTAATTGCCCACTCTCAAATGTACCATGCATATTCATATGCGTCATCAAAATCTAGAGCTTTCATAAACTCATTGAGTCAACATGGATAAACAATCTTGAGTATTGACTAATTTGTCCACCTCTTATAAAATGACTAATTTGTCCACCTCTTGTAAGTGATTATCAAATGACTAATTTGACTCTCTCTTAAGAAAATTATAAAATTCAGCTTGCTCCTCTCAAGCATAGGTCATATCATGTATTTACGATCAAAAATCTAGCACCTTAAACCTTTCAACATGGATAAACAATCTTGAGTATTGATTATCAAGCAATGTTTAAGATTAGTGCAAACTCAATCCAAATCAAGTAAATGTTGTTAGAGTAGGAAAAAGTTCAGCTCAACTCTACTTTTTTACAATCTAGGAATTGATAATGCTAGAAAAGAAAATGCACTTCCACAAATCTGCTCTTCTTCCTTACCTTCCAACAACATTAAACGTTAAAACTCACTTTTGTTTTTCCCTTAACAATCCCATGTAGATTAAGACTATCTAGCGCTTCAAACCAAGATGGAGGTTAACTGATGGGTCCGGGTGCAACAGGTTGCACCTTTAATTTCAAAGAAGGTACCAAATTAATTGAAAGAATGATATGTACATACATAAAGTTCTCAAAATATTGAGAAAAAAACATCATTATCAACACCAGCAACTTAACCTAGCTAGACATAGTTGAATCCATCGGAAAAGAAGGATACAAAAAGTATGTTCCCAGGTACTGCAAGGTGAAAATTACCACAATAGCACGCTGCAACGATGGCCAAGTTGGCGGCATAAGCAGCAGAAACGTTAGCGACGCCAAGTGTCATCCTGTTCTTGGAGACCAGTCCGGCTGCTCCACCGACTGCGCCTGAATGCAAAAAATCCCCATACTAATTTTAGTCGAGCAGTTGAAATTAAACCGAAAATGGAGCATTACAAATCGATAACAGAGATTCTTCGTCCACCTAATCTTCGTCCACCTAATTTACTAATAATTTTCAATACGGATAACAGAGGTCAGAGGTGTGTACATGTGCGATATATATACTTAGAGAGAAAGAGAGAGAGGACGGGAGAGAAAGAGGTTTGGAGGTTAGGGTTACCGCAGCAATAACGAACGGGAAAGAATGGAAGGAGCACCTGCCAGTATAGTGGGAATAATGATGCGTGCTTTCCAACCGTCGGCAGAGTAAGTTCTCAGCGGCTCGCCGTCGGAATTAGCCATGGCTTGGTTTGCTTTCGCCAGGCTTCGTTCTGTAAAGAAGGAGAGAGCGAGAAAGACAGAGAGAGGATAAATTATTAAGTGCGGAGGAGTCCAGAGGTAGAGCTACCTCCGGTTTCCAGGTGTATCAAAATTTTTTTTTTTTTGGGAAAATTTACAAATCAATTATTTTTAATCATACTCTCAATTTTTTTTAAACTATTAGATTCATATATTTACATGTGCCATGATCAAATCATTAAAAATTTTACAAAAATAAAAATTATGACCAAACAATAATAATATGTGAATAACCTATATCGTCCTAGATATAACAATGATAATAACATATTTCAAAAAATATATAAAAATATTAATTCAGGCCAAAGATTATGAGAACTTTCGAGATGACAATTTATGCCTAGACCTCATATTTCTATGAAAAACTATGTCTAATATCAAAATAAAATTTATAATAAAATTAGAAAATATAATATATTCATTAGCCTCAAAAGGTATAAAATTTATAAAGCCAACAGAAATTGATTTGAATACCTTAGCAGGATTAGAATAGAATATAACATCACTCAGAGGTGATGGCCAAATAATAATCTACAAACTATGCTATTTTTCAAAATGATGATAGATTTAGAACAACTCCAAATCAAAAACTGGAAATATATTAACCATTTTACTAGTGATTTATTATCACTAGCTACTGCATCAAGAAATTATTATTCCATTGAACTAAGTGATAGCCTATTTTCAAAATTACCAGGCGAATTAGGGAAAGAAATCCATCAGTCTTGGAAACAACAATATGTAATACCACAATACGATAATATAAGAATCAAAATACAATTTTTAAATGAAAAATTGAAAGAAAAATGTACCTACATTGCAATACAAAGACAACTTAAAAGTCATGATTTTGGATTTTGTTCCTACATATATATATACCCCTCAACAATATGAAGCTACTATAAGAGCTTTTAGAAGAAAACCTAGAAAAACTATTGGAAAGAAAATGTATAATATTAGAAAGTCAAAGGTAAGAAAACCCTACCTAGATAAACAAAAAACTTGTCAGAAGATATAACTTTAGGAATGTATACTGTAATAAGATTATTTGTTTTGCATGTAATGAAGAAGGCCACCTAGCTACATAATGCCCAAAGAGAAAAGTTTTATATAATAAAATGCTATTCTAACATAATGTACCAATATAGACTTATTAGAAGTAGACTCACAAATCTGGATACATCATTAGTCGTAGTATAATATCTTTAGAAGAGAATGGAGAAAAATTGAAGAACTTGATAATGGATTAATTAATGACATTATTCAAATAAATATAAATTAGGAAGATATCCAATTTATGAACATAGATGCTCCAAAGGAAGAAAGGAAAGAATTCATTCATAACTGGAATAAAGGAATAAGAGAAGACAAAGTAAAATGTTACTTATACTAGTAGTATCCTGCTATAGATAGAAGATACTCTTGCAAAAAAATTTTTATACAGGCATGTCATAAACGCGTTAATGAAAAATCTAAGGTGTATGTGTGCTATGTCTAGTATGTTATGTACTTTTGGATTCTACTTTCTGCTATAATAATACTATTGCTGTTAAATTCTTGATATATTTTTTCAAAATGATGGTGCATTTCCTATTGCCTTTGAGTGTTTCTTTTGTATCATTGTCTTCTCACCTAAAAACTCAGATTTTGGGGGCCTAAAAATTGGTTAGTTTTTGCCATTAGTATTTGAATTCATTTATGCACCTATTATACTTTGTTATCTTAAGCGACTTGTAGTCATTCCTCCAGGCTCTTCCTTTCTATTCCATGCTTGTGGAAGTCTAAGAGTGTTTGAGAAGCGTCTAAAAATGCACCATTAGTCATTTGAGAGCTTCATTTTAGTTACGTTTTGAGGAATCTAGGTGGGAAGTTTTCTACTTTTTTTGAGGAATCTAAAGTGTGAATTGTATTTCTAACTGGCTATCTTGGCACCCAAAAAATTGAGATTTGATTTTTGTAAAAAAAAAAATTGCATACCCATTACAGTTTCTTTATATAGTAGTTTCTTCGGCAGTAGCTCCATCATAACTTTTTCATATAACTGTAGCTATCCCAAACAGACTCTAAATTGTTAACATCCATGTGAAAAATCTCATCATATCAAAATTTGGAAGATTTTTCAAATTATTTTGCTTTCCATTTTGCTTACTATTTTCTTGTCATCATCAATCTTAGCGCCTATTAGGTTGGCTTGGGTAGCTTAATAGCTCCGGTCATAATACCCTATTAAGTTATATGTGCATTTTTACCTATAGTCTTAAGTAAATCATTTACATAACATTAAGCTACATAATGATCATTTTACGTTAATTAATATGCATGCATGTGTAGAGTTGACAATGAGTTGAGCTAATTGTAGATCTTTTCCTCGATAACATACCTAAAATTGTTTTCAAAATTTTGGTTGTTGATTTCTTGAAGATTTTTTTTTTACACAACAAAATTTGATTCCCCTCATTTGTTTTGTCACATTAATGTCATCTATTTAAGATAAGAGATAGTTGGAGTTGCATCTATTTAAGATAAGATGTTGAAAAAAATCTTGAAATAAATAAAAGAAGAATTGTAAGCAACACAAGAGTTTTACATTGAAATAAAGGCCCAAAAGAAAAAAACACCATAGACTTACCCTAGTTAAATTGATTTAACTAGTATATGTTAGTTACTAATGATGCTATTCTAATTAATTGAGAAAGGTAGATAATGGATTCTATGATAGAATTTATGAGAATCTCGAGGAATTAGAATTGCCTACAAAAATTATTTATGATCTATTAGATTATTCATCTTTAAGGAGACAAGATGAGAGACCAAGAAATTCAGTATAAACTTCAATTTTACATCAAGAGTAGTCATTGGTGTTGATGTTGTACATCAATCTTATTATATAAGTCACGCATCAATGTTCTTGGTGTCAGTGGCAAAATAGGGCCGGTGTTGATGTTGTTTTCACATCATTCATCAATCTTATAAGTGATAAAATATGTCAACGGTGTGCATTAGCTTCATAGGCCATGGAATTTTTCGATGGTATACATCAATCTTATAAGAAATGGCAAGTAATGAAGCTACGAGGCATCAAAAGATAGTTGTTAGGAGTCCATAGTTGGTGCTACAAGAATATTATAATTGGATAATGATTAAAGACCATAGTCAAGTGATAATGGTTAAATAACTATGGTTTGATGATTTGTTGGGAGACTATACTTAGTGGCGATGGTAGGATATAAATCGTATTGGTCAAAATATTATAGGCAAGGGATAATGGTCGAAAAAGACGTAATCATGTGGCAATGGTTAGATGACTAAATTGGTGATAAGGGTTCCATAAAGTGACAATGATCAGTGTTCATAATCGGACAATGTTGATTAAAATAATAATTGGTGAAAATAGTAAGCGTATAAAGAAATTGATGTTGGAAATCATTGGTGAGCAATGGCGGTTTAAGTGATTGTAATGTGAGGCCAAGCAATTATATTAGTTGGGGAAATGCGAAGATAGTAATCATGAGGCTTTTGGCAACAGCGACCATATTGGGTGTCGATAGAAAAGTAACTATAGTCAAGAAATGATAGTTGGGTAACCATAGTTCAAAATCATAAATAAATAATGATGGTCCAATGATTGTAACTTGACAATGGCGGCTAGTGACCATAATTGGGTAATGGTTTTGTGATCATAGAGGTGACAATGAGTAGACAACCAATCGCAATGATGGTTGAGAGTAGTAAATGAGTGATGGTGGTTTAGAAATCATAGTTAATTCACGTTTAGAGACCATAATCGAAGATGGTGTTAAAGTGATCATACTCAGTAAATGGCCACTATAGTCAAGAAATGATTCAAGGTAATAGTTTGATGACCAAATGAATGCTTAGGCAATGATCCGGTCACCATAATATAGCATGATAGTCAGATCTAGTCAATTACTAGTGGTTAGGAAATTATAATCGAGTGAGGGTGGTTGGAGATTATAGATGGGTTATAATGGTAGGAAAATCATAAATGGCAACTATAATTCATCTCTTTGAGTGATGAGGACTAGGAGATTGAAATGATCGTACTTTGATGATAATGGTCGATGGAAATAATGTGATTTTAGATGTCAAACAATAGTAATTTGATGTTGGCAACTTGATGATGGTGAAGGTCAATCGACGGTCTAATGGTGATAATCAAGCGATGATTTGATGATGATTGTCATGCAATAGTGGTTAATGTCACCAAGACACATTAGATAACAATAAGGGTTGAGTGATAGTGTTCAAATGATAAATCAAGAAATGGTCCTATGTTGAATAACATAGTTTAATTGTAGTAATGAGATGTTGAGTAATAACAACGTCAATGGTGGATAGTAGAATTATAACAATGATGGTTTGATCACGGTGATCAAGCATTGGTCATTCAATGGGAGTTGAGTTAAGTCTCTAAAATCGAGGTTTGAGCATTAAGGTTCTTAAAATTTTGTGATAATGGTCAAATAGTCGCAATCATTAATGATAGTCTGATGACTGGAAGGTCAGGCAGTGGTATGATGGTAATAGTCAAGCAATGATTTGATTTGATGGTCATGTTTAGGCTATCCAACAATCGATAAAAGTATAAATAAGGAGGTTAGGCAAGGCCAAACGAGATATCAAGTAACAATTCAATGATAGAGGTTAACAATAGTGATTTAATGGTAGTGGTGGGGTGACGTAGGTCAATTGATAGCAATTTGATAATAGTAATAGTCCAACAATAGAGATTTGATTACGAATATCAATCATCAATCATCTAATGATAGTAATAGTCCAACGATAGAAATATTAAATAATGTTATACATATCATCAACCTAACAACATATTAACTATCATCAATATAAGTATGCCACCATGAGTACTCTTTGGTTCTAATAAAAGCAATTGTGTGAATGCATTGATAGGATAATTACTTGTCACACTCTAAAGCAATTATATCTACTTTTTATATTAACTTCATGTCTTTCATAGTACCCTTCAATGTCAGCCTTATGTGGTATTGATTTGTATAATAAATTTCTCTTTTCTAGTAGTTATTTCGTTTAAGTAATTCTCTACATATGGCACTAGCTCCTCATTTCATGCAAAAAAATATAACTTTCTTTCTACTCTTTGTTCCATAAGTACTGCTCTATTCATATCAATCAAATCAACCATAGGCTTGCTCCTTGCTTCTCTAATCCATGAATTAAATGATTTTGCCATGTTATTTGTATTATAATAATTTTTAATCTAAGACAAAAAATTTACTCCTTCACTAATTATAAAATAAAGTTAACAAGTAAGAATGAACATGTGCACACATTATTCTATAACTCCATCCTACAATCAAATTCATGATTAGTGTGTGCATTAGTTGTTGACCACTCTAAGGTTTGAATGATGTGACTCACTACAATGAAAGAACATTTCCAAGTTCTTCCATAGGTGACATAAATAAAACTTGTGCTTTGCATCTGGAAATAGTAGTTTGATTTCATCTCCAAGCCCCTTCTCCATATTTGATATAAATTCTAAATGATGCACCCCAAAGCCAATTGATTTTGCCAAATTTTCCAAAAACTATTGCTAGGATTTTTTTTGACTCAAATTCAACAAGTAGAATTGCTAGTGTGAATAGTCCTATATTACTATCCAATTAATTTATATATAATAAAACACCCAAGTACTTTGGCTTCAAATGACAATCATCAAGACCAATTAAATGTCTACAACTTACTAAGAAACCATCGATGAAAACCATGAAGCAAACATGGAACCGCATAAAAGATGAATCATGCATGCTTAAAGTATATAAATTTTGTGAGTTTGGGTATATGCTTGAAATGCAGGTACCTATCTATAATTATCATTAATCAATCCAAAAATGATCTTGTGAGGTTGTTTCATTGATCGCCATAACTTTATGAATTTTAGAGATAACCAATACAAATTAAGTTATTTTTTATCTACCTTGGAGAGATGTCAAGATTTATTTTCATAATTTCTTCAATTTGTTGAGTTACTCTTAAAGAAGTTGCTTGTTTGTTACTTGCTTTATTTACACGTTAGCATAAATGTGTATGCTCTAATTTATGCACCTCAAAAGATTCACCATTTGCACATTATATTTCTCGTACTCTCTAAGGATGTCCATAATAAAAAAAAATATCAATGACTTGAGATTTATTACTAGATTGATTCTTCACACCAAAGTTCTTCATAATATCATTAGATCTCAGAGCTTGTTGAAGATTTAAGCATCACAGAAGCGCCTACTGCTAATGAAGCTTTTGAAGTGGTGATGTGTTTTTTTTCGCATCAAATGTCATTTAAGAAACTGTAGTCTGACTGCATTTTAAAGAAACTGTAGTGGAAAAATCGCATTTTCTAACCTAACCTAGTAGAGTGTGGCAACTGTCAGAAAAGTATGGTCTAATTTTTTTTAAATAAAAAATGTAATATCCATCACAATTTCTTAAATAGTAAGTTCTTTTATAACAACTCAACCACTATATTTCAATACCGCTACAACTTCCCTAAATAGACCCTAAATCTTCAGCAAATCCAACTTGGGTAATTAGAAATCCCTCATTACAGATCTTGAATGATAATTGTCTTACATGTTACTACCCTCCCTAACTTATTGACCTTATCAACATATAGTAGCTTCTTTATCATATTGTGTTTTGACTACTACCTCAGCACCCTCACTTCCATTGCACTTTGTAGTCATTTGCATCACTTCTACATCATTAGTGATAGACATATAGCTGTCTTACATGTTACTACCCTCCCTAACTTATTGACCTTATCAACATATAGTAGCTTCTTTATCATCTTGTGTTATGACTACTATCTCAACACCCTCACTTCCATTGGACTTTGTAGTCATTTGAATCACTTCTACAACATTAGTGATAGACATATAGTCTTTTGTTGATGTTCCAAATATGTGGTAATATAACTCAAAATTTTTCCCCTAAGCCAACAAAACGCTTCAATCTCTTTCTTCAACACATCTAAACATATGATATCTTTTTTTGACTTAATAGTACTTTGCTTCCCAACATTGTATTTTCCTCTTCACTTGATTCTTAACCTAAGTTCAATATCCTCTATATTTAAATATTTTAGACAAATATTTATCTTGATTGGCCATTAAATCCATTCAAAAAGTTGAATTTTTCAATCACCTTCAAATCAAAATTTTGCAAATTTGAAATGATAATTAATCAAATAGTAAAGGGAAATTCTTCTACAAGTATTGGAATCCATTGATTCCTACAAAAATTAACATATATGATGATCAAATGCGCTTTTAAATATCTTGACAATCATAATTTCTACTAAATACTAATAAAATACTACTCATAAAATATTTAAGCTATAATGGGATACTTTGCTTCTCAATTTGTTGACTAATTTATATTTGGTGAGAACTATATGAATTAGTTTATAATAAAATAAGCCATATTCAATTTATTAAGCAGCTCTATCAAATATATATGATGTATTTCCAAAATATTATATATTTTTATATTAAGAATTACAAAATGTTTATCTAAATGTTTTATTTCCCACAAAATTTAATCTTACCATTTAAACCTTTTTGAAGTTTGAGATGACTATAACACATTATTACCAAATATCTCATTTGCTAGAAAATGTTTTTGAACATCAAGTAACCAAATATTGCATCACTCATATCTTAAAATAAATAATGATAAAAAAGAAAAACCCACTGAAGTATGTTTTTTTTTGTATCAAACTATACAGGAAGAGCTTTGATGGAGAACAATAACTCACAGTGGTCAAGCTAGTTTAAAATGTCAATCCAAAAACCCAAAGAAAGATAAATTCTTATTTCGATTTTCGGCATTGCACTCCTCACTTTAGCCTTCCCATTTTCTCAAATTAAGAGATATCATTAACACTTCATAGCAATAGCCCAATAGTAACACTAAGGTCCAGTTACTCCCACCTTTAGTTTCGATCATATAAGAATATGTTAACTCTATAGATTTGATGGTGAAAAACATGTGATTATTGGATCTAATGACTTTAAGTGATCAATGCGATGGCATTGCTCCCAAGGTTTGAAGCATGGTTGACTTAATCAATCAATGTATTCAAGAAGTGATTGAAAGCTTCTGAATGTTTAAAGATGATTTCAAACATTTAAGGAAGGCCAATCTAAGATTTTTGAGTTTTAGAAGGTGTCAAAATTGTGTAGGTTACTTAGGTGTATTTTTTTTACAATTTTGGTACTCACATGCACTAAAAATTATTTTAATTCTCTAAATTTTAATAATGTTAATTTTAACTTGAAAATAAAAATTGAATTTTGTTGACAAACACTTACAAAATGTCAAAACAAACTTTATTTGAATTACTTGCTAATATAAAGTATTTAATAAGTTATTCATTTTAATTGTAATTATTTTCATAATAAAAATTTTGTTTAATTTTATTTCAAATAGATTTGGAGTGATATTTCAAATCATTTTCATGATATTGTTCATATAAATCTAATAAATGTATCTTAATTTACATGATATGTTTTAATCTTTAAAATCCTTCATTAAAACTCATTTTCTTGTGCAATACCTAAGAGGATCAAGTTAGCTCTAGTTTTGTATATCGGGGTACCCTCAAACACAAAATTTATTTGGAACCCAACTTCAAATTACAATCTACTAAGTTGTGTGTCTGACTTATTAAGCTTTTAACGAACCAACTATAAAACTATGACCTATAGCTTACATTTGAAGGCTTTGCCAGCTAAATTAGTAGTTATAGGAGATTCTAAGAAAAACTAAGAAAACTTCTAACACCTCTTTAATAGCTAATTTTATTTTCTAAATTATGAAAAAAATTTTTAATATAGGTTCTAAACTAATTCAAATTCTTATATCTCCCAAGCAAAAAATTCAAATAGAACAATCTCCAATCTTAAACTATCCTTTAAAACTTTCTACAACATTTTAAAAACTTGAAATAGATCTCACTTTAGTGTGAGATCTCATTTTGCATTGAAGGTTCCTTCCAACTCTCCCCTTGTCATAATAAGAGGAAGTAATAGCATCAACATTTCTTACCCTAACACATAAGGAGACCATTATTAAGCCTAGCAAAACCAATGTTGATTTTGCCACTAGAAAAGATGATGAAGAGTGCTCTTCTTTAAGCTTTTATTTCCTCTTAATTTATCATGTGGGATATCAATAATATATTTTCGGAGAACTTATGATACCATCCACCAACAACTTTCAGAACTACCTTATGGGTTTCATTTGAAGAATTAAAAAAATTCTCTTTATGGCTTGTTGGCAAGTGGTTATGAGCAAGTTGTGCTTAAGATTATATCAAAATATTAGGTGCAAGAGGTGGTCACATAATTGAAGAATATACATAAGAGTTAGACATGCATGCATGTTGCTGAATCAAAGAGATCCTAACATATGAATAGGCCAATACATAGGAGACGCTCACTACAGGGAAAAAAGGATTTGACCATTGAATTATCACTATAAAAAATTTACTTATTCCTCATTTTGATCCTACTTTTCCTTAGCCACTTGGCCCTCTAGTGAAAGGTTTTTGTTGGCACCCTTCATCTTTCTAATTTGGTATGGTTTTTTTTTCTAATATTTCTTCAAATTATTAAATTTCCTTAAAAAATGCATGTGTCCCTATTAAAATTTTATTTTATAAATTAGATTCTTACTTGAAAAGTTTTTTTTTGGTTTGAAAGAATTTAATAGGACAAAATGTATATCAAAAAGATAAGGTGATTCTTAATTATAAGTTTTATTTGGTTGTTTTAAAGAATTTAAAGAGAGGAAATGTTAAGGCTACGCTTGGTTTAATTAAATTGTGAGAGGTCAAAATAAATGGAAAAAATATTAATATTAAATTATTTTTACCCACTTGTTTAATTAAAATTAAATTAAGCAACTTTTTTATTTCATTATAAAAATTTTGAGAAGTGTATAACAATGACAAATAGTTTTCCTCACATATTGTATTATTGTTGTAATATGCTAAACTTCATTTCAAAATGATTGGACTCTAATATATAGTTATGAATTATTATTTTAATTAATAGTACTCAACTTAAGAATATTTATAAAGGATTTCTCTTATTTTTTGAAATAAATTTGAGAAGTCTGCATTTTTGATAATGAATATTGTTGCATGGTAGGATATTCATGCTAATAGAAAAAAATGTTTAACATTTTAGCTTTGTATGATGAGCCCACACATAAATAAAAGAAGAATTGTAAGCAACACAAGAGTTTTTACATTGAAATAAAGGCCCAAAAAGAAAAAACACCATAGGACTTACCCTAGTTAAATTGATTTAACGATATGTCATAGTTACTAATGATGCTATTCGTAATTGAGAAAGGTAGATAATGGATTCTATGATAGAATTTATGAGAATATCGAGGAATTAGAATTGCCTTCAAAAAATCATTTATGATCTTGATTATTCTTCCTTAAGGAGACAAGATGAGAGACCAAGAAATTCAAGACTAATTTTACATCAAGAGTAGTCAATCAGAAGTCATGCATCAATGTTCTTGGTGTCAAGTGGCAAAATAGACGGTGTTGATGTTGTTTTTCACATCATTCATCAATCTGATAAGTGATGAAATATGTCAACGGTGTGCATTTGCTTCATAGGCCATGGTATTTTTAAATGGTATACATCAATCTTATAAGAAATGGAAAGTAATGAAGCTACCAGGCAACAAAAGATAGTTGTTAGAGTCCATAGTTGGTGCTACAAGAATATTATAATTGGATAATATTGATTAAAATACCATAGTCAAGTGATAATGGTTAGATAACTATGGTTTGATGATGTTGGGAGACTATACTTAGTGGCGATGGTCGATATCAATCGCTATGGTGGTCAAAATATTATAGGCAAGGGATAATGGTGAAAGAACGTAATCGTGGCAATGGTTAGATGACCTAAATTGGTGATAAGGGTCAAATAATTGTAATAAAGTGACAAGGATCGAAAGTGTTCATAATCGCAATGTTGATTAAAAATAATAATTGGTGAAAATAGAAAGCAACTATAAAGAGAAATTGATGGCCCGAAAATCATTGGTTAGCAATGGCAGTTTAAGTGATTGTAATGATAGAGGCCAAGCAATTATAGTCAAACTATGTTAGTTGGGAAATCGTAAGCAGAAGATAGTAATCATGAGACTACAATTTGGCAACAATGGTTGAACGACCATATTGGGTGTCGATAGAAAAGTAACTATAGTCAAGAAATGATAGTTGGGTAACCATAGTTCAAAAATCATAAATAAATAATGATGGTCCGGTGATTGTAACTTGACAATGGCGATCTAGTGACCATAATTGGGTAATGGTGGTTTTGTGATCATAGTTAGGTGACAATGAGTAGACAACTGTAATCACGCAATGATGGTTGAGAGTAGTAAATGAGTGATGGTGGTTTAGAAATCATAGTTAATTCATGTTGGTCGAGAGACCATAATCGAGAGATGGTGTTAAAGTGATCATACTCAAGTAAATCTGGCCACTATAGTGAAGAAATGATGGTCCAAGATAATAGTTTGGAGTTGATGATCAAATGAATGCAGTAGGCAATGGTGATCCACACCATAATCTAGATAGTCAAGAGATCTAGTCAAGTACTAGTGGTTAGGAAATTATAATCGAGTGAGGGTGGTTGGGAGATTATAGATGGTTTATAATGGTAGGAAAATCATAAAATGGCAACTATAATTCATCTCTTTGGGGAGTGATGAGGACTAGGAGAACATAAATGATCGAGCTGTACTTTGATGATAACGGTCAGATGGCAATAATGTGATTATAGATGTTAAACAATAGTAATTTGATGTTGGAAACTTGATGATGGTGAAGGTCAATCAACGGTCTAATGGTGTTAATCAAGCGATGATTTGACGATTATTGTCATGCAATAGTGGTCTAATAATGTCAGTCAAGCCACAATTAGCTAACAATAAGGGTTGAGTGATAGTGTTCAAATGATGGAAATCAAGAAATGGTCCTATGTTGAATGTCGATCGTAAGTTTAATTGTAGTAATGAGATGTTGAGTAATAGCAACCTAATGTCAATGGTGGGATAGTAGAATTCTAACAATGATGGTTTGATCACGGTGATCAAGCATTGGTCATTCAATGACCGAGTTAAGTTAATCTAACACCGATCAGGTCATGAGCATTAAGGTTCTTAAAATTTTTTAGCACTACCCAATCGCCTTACCTTCCCTTGTTCTTCTTATTTATAAAAATAATGTTCTATTTATAAATTTTGAGAGTTATATTCTTCGTAAATATAACAAAATTCTTAATTGTCCATTGAAAGGCTTGAAATGATTCTATTAATCATAAAATATTTTTTGAATATACAAATGCATTATTGATGTTGATATTAAGGAATCATGGGATTGCTAGATTCATCTTATTAAAACACTCAATTTAGCTATAAGAGTGCAAAATTAAAAAAATTATTTTGTTCTTCAATTTCTATCACAAAGTCATTGATTATGATTCTAGTGCTTAATTTGGGCTTGCTTGGAGTCAGATCAAATCACCAATGGTGTTGATGGGTTCATTGAATTGAGATTTTTATTTTGACTATAAATTTGTTAAAATTAAAATTTGGATGATCTTTAATTTAATTCTAAAACTTTCAAAGTCAAGCGTTGTCTAACGATTCATAGCCAATCAAATGAAATTTTGAGTGGTATTGTGATAATAAATTGATCCAAGTTCTCCCAATTCAAATTTTAAGCTTTTGAATTAAGCCAAAATTAAGAGAGACCAATTTTATTTTAAATCAGTTATAACATGTTCTTGAGTTTGTATAGATTATATCATGATACTTGTGTTGATATGCCATATAAAAATTGATTTCACTAATTAGAAATTTTGATGCAATTTTAGATCTCAAATTAAGCATCTAAATATTTGGAATAGAAATTTTGATAGCTGATTATTCCGAAATATAAATTTTTATTTTTAACAAACCTATAATCAATATAGATAGACTCAATGACTATCAGTTTTATAACAAATTTGATCATCATTGTTCTAAAAGGCATTTCAACCCTGAAATTGAATTACAGTTGCCAAGCATAGGCAAATAGCTTAGCTTCACACATGCGGGAAATAACCTTGGACAAATATGGTTAGTAACAATTTAGTTTAGTGACTTCGTTGGCATGTTCTATGACAAAGGGTACAAAATTACTTATAATTTTAGTTGTGCTTCTCTCACCTATGGCATAACAGCTAAAAATATTCCCTTCCAAATAGACAATCGATAGGCCTATATTAATTATTCAAAGTTCATACGTGAACAATAATATCATCATCATAATAATAATAAATAAATAAATAAATAAATTTATCTTATCTCTTGAATTAGAATATAAATAAACCAAAAAAGAATGATGAAAATAATAAAAGTCTTATCTTACAATAATTTTTTTATGAGGGCCACATCTATTTTTTAGATAAGGTCATCGAAATAATTAAGAATGAGAAAAAAAATAATCTCATATTGACTCTCAAAATGAAAGAGGAGATTACATCCTCTTATTATAATTTAGACTTGCTTAGCAATATTTATTTCAAGGTAATACTGTTTTCTTTTAAAATAGATTTAAAAATAAAACAAAACTAATAGAACCACCACGACATAAAAGATGAGAAATAGTGTATTTTTAGTCACTTAACTTACGAACACAAACCACAAAATTATATCTCTTTGTTGGCCTCCATTGTGATTCATCACCAAGTCGACAAAATCCAAAATCGATGGACCTTTGATGTAACAACAGAATCGAAATGATGCCAAACATCACCAAAATCAAACTACATCCGATCGACGAACGGACTTGCATTAAGAACATCAAATTGGTCGAATATAAATATTGCATAATGATCAAGATCGATCGATCGGCCAATGTGCACACGATATATCGTAGTAGTGGAGGCTACGACGCCCAAATGACCTCATCGATGAACGGACTTTACCGCTCGGAACATTGAAATTGGCTAGAATGTAAATATTGCACAATCTAACGATCAACCGATCGTTTATCGAGCTACGTGCCACATATTGAGAGTAAGGATGATATCCAACCACTGCTCATAAAATTGATTACGTTAGTTTTGAAACATCAAATCTATCAAATGAGACTATTCACACTTAATTCGATAAGTCGAAATGTCGGCGATCGGAAGCGATAATGTGCATTTTGAGTCAAATTGACCGACGACACTTGAACCAAATGGCTTCGATCGAAAACATGGTCGCTGTATCCCGGCATCAATAACTGGATTGATATATATATATATATATATATATATATATATATATATATATATATATATATATATATATATATATATATATATATTAACCATATAATAATATGGTATAAATTCATATTAAGATTAATTAAACAATTAGAAATTAATTTAAAATGCCTATTTATTCTTAATAATCCAAATCACTCTAAAAGGGCATTTATTTAATTAAGTATCATTAGAAATGTAATTAGCAATTAAGTATCTTTAAAAAAATTTAAATAGATAATACCACCAAGTGGGCGACAGTAGCCATGTCGACATGGCGTAAAGTTGTCATGATAATGTGAAGCTAAGTGGGAGATTGACTTCATTAATTGAAGCCAGTCGCCCACTTAGTGAGCAACTAGCATAAAGATAAAGAAATCGGGCCGTTCGGCCCTATTCTTTCCTTCGTTCCGCCCTCGACGCCTCCGATGCGAGCATCCGACGCCTTCCCACGATTAGTTTTCCTTCCGAGCACGCCCTTCATCTCCAAGCTTTCCGATGGCCATCGCATTGTCCACCCACCGATTTTTCTTCCCATGTACCGCCTTCACAACGTTTGACATTTCCTCTCCATCTAGCACATTTGGAAGCCAACATTAGCTTCCAGTGATGATTCCGGTGGCTCCATTTCATTCGAGGAAGTTTCATGGATTCTACCATTTTAGCAATCTCCGTTTCGTCAACACACGATAAATCCCTATTTATTTTCATTTATAAATTAATAGTATGTGTGCTTGGGATTAGAGTTTTATGGTTAGAATTTTGGTTGGATTTGATTTGTATGGTGTTAGTGTTGCGCTCGTGTGATGAGATGTGGAGTGTAGTATTTTGGTGTACAACATAATTTTGAAAGGTATGAGTTGGGTTTGAGTTGTTGTTGGCTTATAAGTTTAGAGCCATAATTATAGTCACTATGGCGCTTTGTAAAATGTGTCGATTGATTTAAATTTGTTATGATTTATGCTTTGTTCTACAAGAATGAGTAGAGAATTTGTTTCACGATCCTTTGCTATGGAGAGAACTAAGTATCGACGAAATTCCAAGTTATATGGGAGGTCAAAATCATCCGCTAAGGTTCTCGCAAAGACCTTACTAGAATTGAAATAAAAATTATGAGAACCTTGCATATTGATTCGTGAGCATCACACGCCTTACATGTCGTTATCCGTGGGTAACGATTTATAAGCGCATTATATCTAAAATGAAGTTTGAGATGTTACACTCGACGAAGCTTCCCGTCAGATATTAGTGTTGTATGTGGAAGTGGAGGATGCTAATGTTGCATCCACATCAGCTGATCTGGTAATAAGGTCAATGGATATACCAATGACGCCTACACAAGATTTCACCGCACATGTACCTGTGGCGACACAGAGCAAATTTTATGAATTGATTCCCAAGTAATACTTTGTCAACCTTTCTCTGTTTATACTTGTAATATTTAATTCCCTCTCCTTACTTTAATAAGTTTAACCGTATGTGCCATCCTGCTTATGACTTTTGTGGCAGCGATGATGTTATTTATCGTTCGGAGGAACCGTATGTGCCACAGAGTGCTGCAGGCAATGATGAATATCAAACTATGAGCAGTGGTTCAAGTAGTGAGTCTGAGCAAGATATCAATGATGATGATTGTTCACTTGGGTTAGAAGCCACTGTGATTGGGAATGTAGCCAGTGATGATCTTTTAAAAAATCATTCACTCTAGAATATTGATAGTGAAAGTTAGATGTTGTCCACAAATGAGTATGCACGGATGTGTCAAACTACAAGAGAGTGGGACAATGATATTTACTTTGACGGTCCATCTGATGAAAATGTCCTAATGGACGATATTGAAATACCGATCTTATCAAGGTATGTGTTTCAAACGAGTCTCGCTTGTCGTTATGGGTGGTGTATAGTGAATAATGTTCAATTCCAAAGAGTGACCTCTAACTAAAAAAACTATACGGTTACATGTTTACACCATGATAGTCCTACCATACCATGTAATTGGCAATTGCATTATAACAACAGCTGATGCTTAGGGGGTGCTTGGAGAATATCCAGAGTTAGGGAAAATCATAGATGTATCAATACAATTAAGTGCCATCGATAGATAATTCAAAATTCATAGCTTATTTCATCATACGTGATCGCATCAAATTGATCTCAAATCTAGGAGATTATAGTAGAATGGACTCAAAGTTCAATGTTAAAGTTTCCAACATGAAAGGGGATGCAAGAAATAAGATAATAAAAGCAATCTTTGGCTTGAGAAGTGTCTTACGTGACAATCAAACTACTTTACCTGTAAATCTACAACTCCGCCTAGCAAGACACAATGCTTCCAAAGACTTTTTTGGGCATTTGGTCCTTCCATTTTGGGCTAGGGTAGCTGTCGTCCAGTGCTGAGCTTAGATGGTACATTTTTGTTAGGCAAGTTCTGTGGTACGTTATTAACTTTAATAGATAGAAATAATGAGTTATATTTCACTTGCCTTTGTTGTTGTTATAGAGTTTGAGTCAACCGATTTGGTTGTGGTTCTTAATATTCTTACATGATATGTTGCATGTTGTTCTAGATGTGATTTGTGCATAATATCTAATAAACATCCTGGTTTATTACGGGGTAGAGAAGTTTTCCAATGGGCCGCTTACATACACTACTTGTGCCATCTGCGTGAAAATTTTAAAAAAGTATACATAGATTGGGATTGGTGATGGAATTTCTATCCCGTAAGATGCATATGACAGAAACACCGATGATATTGTTAATCGTTTCATGTTAGATATTAAAATGTGAAGGAAGAAGCTCACAAATGGTTTGGGGAGCATTAAGTATGGTCACTTGTACATGGTGGTGGAATGCTATGGTACAATGACAACTAATGCATCAATGTTTTAACAAGTGGTCAAATGGGCTCGTGGTTTACCGATTCGTTCTAATTATCATATTTACTACAACTTAGTTGCATTGTTCATGAAAAGACTTACCTCTAACGCAAAGGAGGCTAACTTATCTATTTTCACACAAAGGGTATCCTCAATATTATAGCGTACTGAAAGGGAAGACAGACATTTTCCTAAACCGATGAAAATAAACCCCCAGGAGATGCAGATATTTGATAGGCCAAGACGATCATTCAGAGATGATTTGCTTGATAATAGCCAATGTAACTGCAGCTGTCATAAGATGATCATATATCATTGGTCATGTTCGCATGTTGTTGCTGCACTGAGATTTAGAAGATTGAACCACCTAACGTGTGTGTCACAGTACTACATGCATCATCTGTATAAGCTCACATACATAAATGAGTTTCACACTTTAGTTGACCATTCTGAGTAGTCATCTTTTAGTGCAGAGCATGGATTAGTAGCATTACAGCCACCCAATTTTCATAGAAGGTTGGGTAGGCCTCATACTAGCAAGTACAGAAATATAATGGATAAAAATATAGCTAGTAGTAGTAGAACTTGCAGTCAATGCAAGATAGCTGGCCACTATAGGTCATCGTGTCCATACAATGTTAATAGTAGAAGGTATGTCATGGATACTTTAGCATAAAATGTATATGTTTAGTGCATGTTACTTACATTTTTCTTGTAGGTTACAGTACTCTTATTTTTTCCTTACTTTACGCTACAATTTTCCTTTTCATTATTTATAACTGTCTAACCCTGACTCCTGCATTTGTTTTCTTCAACAGGTACGATGGCTGAGGAGCACCGCCCACGAGTTAGACGTCGACGGGTTGCTAGTGGGAGGCCACCCACAGTTGGAGTAGCCACCTACTGAGGTCCACCCTAGCATAGCCTCCCTATGTGGACGACATAGAGCCGCTCACCTTGATACTGTAAGTAATATTTAATTTATGTTTCTACGTTACACCTGCATAAATTTAATTTTGCTTAATGACTGATCGATCTTTTTTTTTTGCAGAGCACTATTCTAGAGGCTACTTCGCACTTGCTTATGCTGAAGGAGTGGCCCATCACTTGCAGAAGATTCATCAGTGGGCTAGAGACAAGAGGCTCAGTGCTAGCTACCATTTCATCCACCTAGATCACCATCCGCTACTACCTGGTTGAGAGATGGTCTCCACAGACCAACACCTTCCAACTAGCTGTTGGTGAGATGATCGATGCTCCGTGATGTTGCCGATGATCGGTTTACATATTGATGGGCCACCTGTTATTGACCCAATAGTGATCGGTGAGGGGAAGAGATGGGCTACCGCCGCAGAATGAGTTATTTGACCAACATCCTATGCCAGACGTGATGTACCATGACCCGATCCAATACACGTCGACCTCGTGGATGGGCCGCACAAACAGAGACATGCATGCCACTGAGGTGGCTTAGGTGGTCTTTTTATAGAGAGTCATATGCGCATCGAAAGACCGAGTTTTTCAGGCACCTGCATGCCTACATTCTATTTCTTATTGGGTGTTTCTTACTGCCGATACATCAGGTTCTGAGGTCCACATGCAGTATCTTCCACTTCTAGAGTACCTAGATTCATTCATTACACTGGCTATAGGAGGAGCAGTTCTGGCCTACCTCTATAGAGAACTCTACGAGTTGACTAGGCCCACCAGGGCCAATATGGCTGGCTGCCTACACCTACTATAGATATGGTCTTGGGAGCATATTCATGTGGGGAGGCTGACCCTACATGTGCCATATCCGATTGATCTTGATGGTCTCAACATTGGGTTGAGGTATATTTTACTTTCTGCACTTTCAAATTTCTAGCTTATATGTTTGTTTAAACTGTGTTGTATGTATAGGTGGAATGAGAGATATGTTTGCCAGATGCCAATGATGAACATTGCATTATATATAAATGAGTTGGATATTTGTTGCATTTCAGTTGGACTTGCGAGTACATTTCGATTCAAATAATATAATGCATATTTTAATTTTACATAATTTTTAATATGTGCGTGATTTGAGCGCATTAATCGAGATGATCATGCTACATCTATCAAATACATGCTCAGTAGGCTCTGATATATGATTAGCATGAGTCACTCTGATCACCTGGAAGAGGGTAGAGTGGCATTTATCTGATCGAGTGCTATGACAGTTCAAGCTCATACCCAGAGTATATGTCGCACCATTTGACCCTAGTTTCAAAAGGGTCAATGGTCGAGGCAAAGCGGATGTTGACTGGGTTGATTACCACCAGTGCACATTTTCGCTTGGGAGAGGTAGAGGGATTACCTCGTCGAGGGCTTAGATGAAGATGAGGCAGCCGGCTATATCAACTATACATGTTCGATCGGCTTCTCTATTTACCGTCACAGATCCTCCACCACTTAATATCTCATAGTAAAGAAGATATATGTAAGTGTTAACATAAGTATTCATTTGAATTCAATATGTTACTCGTGCTAATTTCACACACTATTTTTTTTGTGTACTCAGGACATTTTCCAGTCCGCATGTGGATGAGCATGAGTTATGGGAGACGCTGATAGGTACAAGGTGCTATGAGACTTGCGATATGCGTGGACACACAAGTATGGATTAGAGCACAGGATGTCCCACACCATGATTGGAGCACCCGACCATCTACATATGCTGATCCAAGTCCTTCTACATACTAGTGAGTCACAACCATCTATCTTCACATAGACCATCGATGCAAACTTTCAAAGATCTTGCATTGGAGGGTCACCATCGGTTGTGTGATTGTCCATCACGTGAACTCCAAGTACACACCTGGGAGTGGTGCGATTCCACGCAAATGACGGAGTTAGATGTTTAGGATAGTCTATTTGTGTGTCATACTATATTTATTCTTATCTATTTTATTTTTATTTCAATCATCTATTTATGTAAATACTTGTACTCAATTTTGGAATGAAAACTTGTAAATAATCTATTTTGTTTTTATCTATCAATTTGTATTTGTTCTTAGATATTTTAGATCTACTTAAATGAAAACTTGCACTCGAGGTCCCTGTTATACTTGATGATAAGTGCTTTAAACTTGCAAATAGAACACCTAAAACTAAAGCAAAACATAAGAGCTCAAAGCCAATCCTTGATGTAAAAAAAAATATATGCAAAGCCCACTTAGTGGGACTAGCCTGCAGATCCTACAGATCCGCCACTTAGTGGGCATTGGCTTCACATTATCGTGGTATTTTACGCCACGCGTGGTTTACCACTTTACTATACCTATTTCTAAATTTTTTTTAATTATACTTAATTGCCTAATTACCTTTCTAATGATACTTATTTTAAAAAAATGCCCCCTCTAAAAATCCCGTGAACCGCTCGTTCCACTCCTTGATCATTCATTTGGCTTCCCCTCCTCCACGCAAGACCCGCATGCCCCTCATCTCTCGTTCATTCGGTTGAGGAACCACAAACCGCACGCACGATTTCTACCCCTTCCCTCTCTGCCCATCCGTCTGAAAGCAAAGCCAAAATCGATCCCTTACTCTTCACTACTCTTCTCTCCAAACCCATCTCAGATTCAAACCACAAAGCCGTAGTCTCTTCCCCAAAACCAAGCTATAACCACGCGGGTTGCTAAGCGGGAAGAGTGAGATGGCCTCGCCGGCATACGTGATGGTTGCGATTCATGGGAAGAAACCAAGCGACACCATTGACCTATAACACCCAATCCACCGATACATCGCCAACCACTACTCTGAGTTGGAGGCACAATCCCTTGAGGATGACTTCCAATCCGTTCGACAAATGTGATCAGACATCGAGAATTCTCCAGATTTATCGTTGAAGCACCGCCACGACCTTCTTCAATCATACTTTTGCGCCCTCTGCCTGTCAAGCCCATTTCCCAATCTCCTCTGATCCTTCCCATATCAATTAACTCTCCTTCATGTGGTTTGACGTGTTCCATCCTTTGAGGAAGGCTGTACATAATAGCCTTCATCTCGAGAGGCTATCTTTTTATCCACGTGAATCACCAACATGGATGGACAGGACCACTGTTAAAATAGAGAGTTGTAGGAGGTGATTTAGAGTTGTCTAAACTTACTGGATCCCATGCATATGAAAGATACACAGGACCCCAAATCCAAAAGTTATATGAAGAAAGATATATATGATGATGAGAGAATCTCTCTTGTTAGTTTCTTTATGGCCTCTCTTATTGGAGGATATGCTAGTATTGATGAGATGATGTAGCAAGAATGAACCCATGGACATTAAATAGATCTTCTAAAATTGTTTTGGAGGCCATAGACCGTGAGAAGAAAAGCTTGGGAAGTTGACACCATCACTTGCCGGATTGATATCTCCTTATTTTATTGAGACGTTCCACTTCAAGAAGGACCGCTATTATTCGGTCGGAGACAACCCAAATAGTTTGTTTGACCCTACACGTGGTGATCTAGCAATAAGCCTTGGAACCAATTTTGGAATAACCACGAGCTAAAACCCGCCTAGAAGGACATGTTTTTCCCATCCCATGGCCCAATGCTATGGTTATGAGTTTATAAAAATGGATACCTATGCAAGAAGATATATGCAACCATCATGTGATGCTTCTTGGGAAGTGTTCAACAAGTGTCTGGAGAACACACCTCCTTTAAATGGTGGAAAGATATAAGACGTCATTGGACTTGTTAATGCTTATGGTTCTTATTTGTAGGTTTCAGACACTAATTCAATAGGGTGCGGTGGGGACGATAGTGGTGTCACACCACATACTAAAGAGCAAAACAAATTAGATGTCCCTATGCCAAATGTTAAAATTTTGTCAAAATCTAGGACTTGAAAAAAAGATGAGGCTTAAATATGTGAGAATTATATATGTTTGCTATATGCAAGTAATCGAAGATCCCACTAATGCTTAATAGAGCTTAATAGGCATGAAGACTGCAGTGTAACAAGACATGTCTACGCATAGAGCATATCGGGGAAGAAAATAGTTTTATGACTCACGGGATGATAAATACAAAATGTTGCCAAAATTTTGTCAATATTTTTAGACTTAAACTTAAAATTAATTGGAAATTTATTTAAATATGAAATCGGAAGTCCTAAAAATTTTTACAAAATTAAATTTAAATTGACAAAGTATTATTATTGAGAATGTACTAAGTAAAAAAAAGGAGTTCATTCGCTTAATTCACATCAAATGAATAAGCTTGTTGTTTCATATATTGAGAAAAACACTCAAGTCAAATATAAATAAAATTTTGAGATCAATATTAGACTCATAATATATTTGTGAGAAATATAAACTTAACTTTGAATAAAATAGAACTTGAAGTGGAATAAAAAAATGAACTCTAATTGAGTTTAATGTCATTTATATCAACACAAACAAATTTTATAGTATAGTTGAAAGCTCATTCTCATATGAAGATAGATTCAAATAATATTCAATGCTAAACACTTCAATGAAACTCGCAATGACTTGTATGTGAGTTAAAATATTCAAGTGGTAAGTATTTTAATGTATGTAAATCTATTACACATCTCTTGAAGCAAACTTATGTCATGTTGAAGTGGTTTAGAGCTTATGCAAGCTTTTAAATGAATGAAATGAATGCCACCGGATTCACAACACATCGTACAAGCGAACATAAAATGTTAATTAAGGCTTCAATTGAACTCTTACACATATTATAAAGTATGACTAAAATTTAAACTCAATGCCTTAAAACTATGCAAGCATTCTTAAATACACCCACATCGGCCCCGACACTATGCTGAATGTTTAGATTCAAGTGACCGAGATGCTGTTGTTTGGTTGGTCTTACCGGTTAACAAAATCTAGAAATCTAATTATTATAAGAATTTCTGCTTATTAAAATATTCGAGAAGCTAATTCTATGTGAAGAATCGATCCTCTATTATTAAACTAATAAAGAAGTGATCCAAAACAAATTAAATTATCAAACAATATGTCTACCCTAGTGATTGCATTGATTGTAAATTTCAATCAAAGGGGTTCAATCTTAAAATAAAATTATCAACTTATAGTATGAATGCTCAAATCATTCATACCCCGATGATGGCTAGGATAAGTGATGATTTCAACCGAGGGATACTAACAAAATATATTTAAAATTTTAAATCAAATAAATTCAAATTAAGTATCAATCTAAAAATACTTAAATGAAATTCAATCTCTAAAAACATAAAGCTAAAATCCAACTCATCTTTCACAATTATTTATTATAGGCGACAAGTTAAGAAAACTCTAGCTCATAAAAGATCCAAAGTCAAATCATATTCACATGTTCACTCAACTAATCTCATATCGGTAGGTCTGTCTTCGAATCGTGGTTGGCCAAATAAGCTTCACATATGATGCAGTTACAACTAAAGTCCTCTGAGGTGGTTGCCGCCAAATGGAACCATTATATTACGATCACGATCAGAGTAGATGCTAATGGCTGAATGCAACCTATTTACCACTTTATGAATAGAATTTCTGCATTAATGAGGATCTACCAAGAGAGGACTATATTAAAAGAATTTGCCATTTGGGAGAAGGGTTTTAACCAGTTCATAAAGATAGGCACTCAAAGAAGAGATGAGAATGCGATTTGAGAGAGTTGTTGTAGAAACAGAGGCATATTGGGACAATACATTCAAAGTTTTAAGGCCTCCAATATATGCAATCCAACAATAGAGTGCAAAGTTAATAGCATGTCCCTTAAACCGGATCTCCTTGCAAATCCAAGGTAGGATGGGACTAAAGATAGCATTTTTATATCCATGTTAAAGGGCTACTTGCTATTGCAGAGACCCAATCCCTCCACCGATAAGGAAGTACTTTGAATGCGAGGATAGCATAAGATTCTCTAATAAGGCTCATAGGTAATCTCATTTCATTGTGGATGATAGAGCAAAGCTTAGCATCCAATGGTCCAAAGAATGGTGCTCACTAGTTCCAAGAATTTCCAATAAGGTACTCCCACCACACCAAGGGTCGAAGTATAAAGAAAAAGAGCTGCCATCCCCAGTATGATAGAGAAGTTTGTCTCTGAATGTTGGAACATATGATTTGAGCTCCTCCCAAAAAAGAAAGGCCTTGTAATGTGACTTATTCCAAGTTGACCCATACCTGTTTGCACACCATTTTGCATAAAAAGACCCATTGTTTAAGATTTTTCATAGGGTTTTTACCTTGCAAAAGAGGTTTAGTGAGGAGGAGAGAGTCCATGCCTTGTCTCTGGGTAAGGTGTGCCCAAGAGATGGTGTGCAACTTTTGCTTCCCACTATGATAAAAGAAATTGGAGGTAATGGAGAAAATTCATTTGATAATTTTCTTTGGAATAGATACAGATCTACACTACTAGAATATGTAATTATTCACTAACAATTGAATCAATTGAGACCGTCCCCCATAGAAAAGGAATTTACACTTACATCTCGCCAGCCAAGCCTAAAGTTTGTCAAAGAGAGGATTTAAATGAACCATCTTTGGAGAACCTGCCATAAATGGGAGTCCTAAATATTTTATTGGAAAGGAGCCATGCCTTATGTTAATAATTTCACTTAGATATTCAACGCTCTTAGCATCTCTGAGAAGTAGATCATAGACTTTGTTTGTTCACCTCCATTGTAATCCCCAAAGATCTAGGCTAAGCTTGAGAGATCCTAAGGTTGAGCTATTTGCTTCCCTAGAGAGTTGTCATAAAAAAGAAGATGGGATATATTATAATTTCTTGAGGAGAAGGGATTGTATCTTGAGAGGTTCACTTCTCTTTCCAAATGGTAGGAAAAGGTGTCCATGGCTAAGATGAAGAGGAAGGGGGAGAGGGGGCAGCCCTACGAAACCATTTGAAGAAGAGAAGTGCCCTATATTTCACCATTGAGAACTATAAAAAAGGCACAAGGATACATGCCGATCCATTTGATCAAATAGGGAGGGAACCCTTGAGCAATAACTTGTGAAGAAGAGATTTTATATTTACTAAATCAAACACCTTTCTGATCAAATTTAGCTGAACCTTCCACATTGTTAGAGGAGAACTCATTACAAATTTTAGGTGCCATAGCTAGGTTATCAGCAATGTCTCTGCCCATAATAAAAGCTTATTGGGTTGGGTGGATAAGATTCGGGAGAGTCTTCTTTATTCTGCTAACCAATATTTTTGTTATCACCTTATAGAATGTATTGCAAAGAGAAATAGGACGATAATCAGATATTGAATTTGAATGTTTCACCTTGGGGACAAGGGTGATGAGGCTATGCTTGAATACTTTTGGCAACTTTTGGTTTTTAAGGAAATGATGAGCCGGAAGAAGAAATTTCTTGCCACTGATATCCCAAGTGGAAGTAAAAAACTTAGAATTGAAACCTTCACACACAGGTTTTATTTTCATTAACAGCGTAAAGAGCATAGATAATTTTCGATCACGATATCCACCCTAGATCAACAATTAACCCAAGGGGAAATCACCTAGGGAATGTCATGTTGGGGTAAAGAAGTAGAGTTGCTACAATTGAAAAGGGAAGAGTAGTGCCTACTAATATCAATAGCAATGGAATCTAGATTATTAATCAGACCATGATCAATATGTAGTTCTCTAATTAGATTCAAATTTTTTCTTTCTTTTATGGAGTTGTAAAGAAAATTTAGATCATCATCTGAGTGAGTAAGCCAATGAGCGGTAATGAGATCTTATTGAGATACTAAAATACTTATGAATTAAGATGAAAGCGATGGCCTTTAAAGTGCATTGAGTAGAACTTATAACATATTTCATATCATGTATACCAAATGATACAAAAATTTATATACTTAGTTCAAAACTTCGATTACTATAGTATTTATTATTGTTTGATTTTGGTTATACTAAGTGAAAGCTCTAACCCGGAAGGTACTTCCATCGAATGTATGATAAAAGTTATCCAAAATAAAATTTTTGATTCTTGATCTCTTATTTTATTCATCTCAAGTTTATTTATAAATATTTTTTTATTTATTGGGGAGGGAATTATTATGGATAATAAAAGAAAAATATATGTAATAACGTTATTCTTAACATTATTATTCTAACATTATTATAATATAAATATCTATTGTGTAACTTATAACATAAATTAAATAAATGCAAATAAATTAATTCATAACTTAAAATAGTTAGTCCTATAAATCACAATTAGGTGATTTAATATTGAGCTCTCATCCTTTACTTATAAAAAGATGATAATGTGAGCTTGAATGACATGACAAAATCTAAATATTCTCACTTTCTTTCTCCATTCACAAATTTTCTTGTCATTCTCTTCATTTCATTTTTGGGGCAACAAGAGACACATGATTACTTCTAAGTTTTGCCGATCAGACGTGATGCATATGCGATCAAGGCAAGGGAACGAGTTGTATCTCACGAAGAGAGTCACAATTTGGTGCACCCAAGGCTTGATCTACTCTAAGTATAGTGTCATCTTCGCCTCCCTCGTGCTATTTCAATATCATTAATTTTATTTTTTATTTGCTTTATTGTGTTAAATTTATTTCTTAATTGTCCATTTATTTTCTTATAGTTCTAACACCTATGGTGTCTAGAAGCAAATTAATTTGAATTCTTCATAATTTTGTTAAAGAAAATATATTTCTGTTTCCAAGAGTTGTCCCATCGCCTTGTTCTTAAAGCTCTGGAACACCATTCTTTGTAGAGGCTTCAATCAAGCTAGCTAACTTAATGATTGAATGCAATAGATATTCAAATGCCAATTCTATTTTGGATTATGTTCGTAATTAGTATATTCATGACAAAATATACGTTGTTTTGTTGTCGTTTTCCAAGTAATGATAATACTAATGTGTGCATGAGCTATAGCACACTCATGCCCACGCCCAAACCTACGCCAATAAAATCGTAGCACGTTTAACTAATGCGCTCATGATCGACACCTTGCCGACTCAACATCACGTCACAAAGAAGTAGAGAACCCATCGTTACCAAAAAAACATTAAATTTAAGCAAATGCAAACATTAAATTTATTAATTTGTTATGTGAACATCTAAATCTTATCTAACATTCCAAAGGGATATAAGTCTAATCTACATGTTCATCATGTGAACTTTTCTAAACCATATCCAACATTCCAAAGGTATGGAGTCCAATTCCTACATTGTTATACAAACACCCTATAATTGACACTTCAATGGGAGGTAAGTCCAACTCATCGTTTATGCAAATATTTAAATCTTATATGGCATTTCAAAATGATATAAATTAAATCTACATGCTCACCATGTGAACTTTCCTAAACCCTATCCGGCATTCCAAAGGGATATCGTCCATCCTCGCTATGCAACACACACACTCTATAATTTTGACACACCAAAGGGTGGTAAGTCCAACTCATAACTCATATGTTAAGTGAACTATAAATTTTTGTGACACTCCATGGGAAAGTCCAACTCATATGTTTGCCATGTGAACATCTAAATATTATTTGGCATTCCAAAGGGATATATGTCTAATCTGCATGTTCACCATGCAAATTTTCCAAAACCTTATCTAGCATTCCAAAGGGATGTAAGTACAATCCATGCGTTCACTATGCAGACATGCCAAATGGAGGTAAGTCCAAGTTATATGTTCGCTATGCAAACTATAAATTCTACATGACACTCCAAAAGAAGAAAAGTGCAACTCATATGTTAGCTATGTGAACTCTAAATTCATACTAACATACCAAAGGGATGTAAGTCCAATCTATGTTTGAAATGCAAACATCAATGTCAATCCAAAATTATGGCATTCCATAGGGATATAAGTCCAATCTACATGTTTGCCATGCGAACATCACCCATGGCTGCTTGGCATTCCAAAGGGATGTATAATCCATATGTATGTAATACCCTCATAATTATGGCATTTCAAATGAATGTAAGTCCAACATATGCTTGCGATGCAAGTGCAACCTAAATTCATACTAACATTCTAAAGTGATGTAAGTCGAACTTAAATATTATCAAACATTCCAAAGAAAAGTAAGTCCAATCTAAAGGCTTTCTAATAGACATAAGTTTGACATGTGCTTGTAATGTAAGCACCACCAATTCTAACTAGCTTTCCAATGGGTGTAAGCCCAACCTAACCTATGTTTTCCATACAAACATAACCTAATTTTATATGGATGTAAGTCCTACATACATATGTCAATAATTTAATAAACACTTATAACTAAAGTCTAACTTAAATAAACACTTGCACTCACAGTAACACTTGCACTACAACACTAGTCTACTCGTGATATTTGAGATAAGACAACTTATGACTGCTAATTAGACTTTGGAACATTACGGCTAATAGCCCTCTGATGTTGTTAGATCAGAATAACGATAGTCCCGAGATGACGAAATTATCGAAGCTTGATCGGGACTACTCATTCTTTCTTTTAGACAGTCATCCACACCACACTACTAAATATCAATCTATATCAGTGATTTATATTTATTTTCAACCTTAATCAATAGTGTTTTCTTATCGGCTATGGATGCTTACGTTCATAGGAAGTAGAACTTAGATCTAAATAAACTCTAACATAATGTTAGGAGAACTCGGTTGAATATAAATCATTCAAACTCATGAAGAACAAACTCCTAAACATCCTATAAAGATGACGAAGATTTTTAAAGTTATTTTTCTTGAGGGATCAGGTTCTTCTCAAAGAAGTGGGTCTTCTTCATCGTAAGCTTATTGCTACTTCTATGGAGGTTCAAGCTTTATATGATGATGAAGAACCTCTTGATGATTCATCTGATTCAAAGGTTACTTGGTAAGTTGATTTATCTAACTGTTACCAAATTTAACATCTCATTTTCCATTGAAAGGG
This sequence comes from Cymbidium sinense, assembly GCA_021442155.1. Lineage (NCBI taxonomy): Eukaryota > Viridiplantae > Streptophyta > Magnoliopsida > Asparagales > Orchidaceae > Cymbidium > Cymbidium sinense. The sequence goes on along the minus strand of CM038224.1, from coordinate 66,589,385 downwards.
TTAGTCAACACATGTAAAATCCAATAAAAAGCATTGAAAAGTATTTCAGAAAGTATCAGTGAACAAGTTCCTAAATATTACATTTGAGCATCTGAATATTAAATCATTTTCTGAAGTTGATTATGATGGTCAATTAAAGGCATGAAGTCTACCTTATGATATTGCATTTTATTGGAGAAATTTGGTCATTAGAAAAGCAATAAAAAGATTGTCATATAGCCATTTCTAGTGTTGAAGCTAGATACCGAAGAGTTATTTATGTGTGTTGAAATTTTTATAAGAGCATGATTTTCTTATTACGCAGCCCATGATTCTATATTGTGTCATTTTATTGTCATTTATATTTCTAATGCTTTTTTCTTTAACATAGCTTTTACTCATTTTCCTTAAAAACAGAAGAAAAGGAGGCAGTTGTGAGAAAACTATAATTTATCAAGAAGTCTTGCTATGACATATTAGTGGAAAAGCCAGTTGTGAGAAAACTATAATTATTAAAATAGTTTATTCTTTGTTCTTTATCACTCCCATTGAGTTTTAGTATCTTTTCACATAAAAAATATGACTTTAATTTGATTGACGTTATGCCATTTTCCAAACCTTGATTATCACTTAACTATACTAGTGTTAAAGCAATTAAACTTACATAATCATTCATGTCATTTTACCCATGAGGATCCCATGCAACAAGTGTGATGTTAAAAATTCTTGATATATTTGTTCAAAATGATGCATTTCCTATTGCCTTTGAGTGTTTCTTTTGTATCATTGTCCTCTCAGCTTAAAACTCAGATTTTGGGGGCCTAAAAATTGGTTAGTTTTTTGCCATTAGTATTTCAGTGGGAATTCATTTATGCACCTATTATACTCATTGTTATCTTAACTGACTTGTAGTCATTCCTCTGGGTAGTTCTTCCTTTCTATTCTATGTTTGTGGAAGTCTAAGGGTACGTTTGAGAGAGTGATGCGACAGTGGTGCGGTGCGAAAATGCACCATTAAGGCCATTTGAGAGCTTCATTTTAGTTACGTTTGAGGAATCTAGGTGGGAAGCGTGTTCTAGTTTTGTTTTGAGGAATCGGTGTGAAGTCAGATTGTATAACTGGCTATCTGGGTGGCACTTAAAATTGAGATTTGATTTTTGTAAAAAAAAAAAATTACGTACCCACTAGAGTTTCTTTATATAGTTATTTCTTCTGCAGTAGCTCCATCACAACTTTTTCATATAACTGTAGCTATCCCAAACAAACTCTAAATAATTAACATCCATGTGAAAAATCTCATCATATCAAAATTTGAAAGATTTTTTAAATTATTTTGCTTTCCATTTTGCTTACTATTTTACTATCATCATCAATCTTAGTGGCCTATTAGGTTGGCTTGGGTAGCTTAATAGCTCCGGTCATAATTCCCTATTAAGTTATATGTGCATTTTTACCTGTAGTCTTAAGTAAATCATTTACATAACATTAAGCTACATAATGATCATTTTACATTAATTAATATGCATGCATATGTAGAGTTGACAATGAGTTGAGCTAATTGTAGATCTTTTCCTCGATAACATACCTAAAATTGATTTTAAAAATTTTGGTTGTTGATTTCTTGTTTATGAAGATTTTTTTTCACAACAAAATTCAATTCCCCTCATTTGTTTTGTCACATTAATGTCATCTATTTAAGATAAGAGATAGTTGGAGTTGCATCTATTTAAGATAAGATGTTGAAAAATTTATCTTGAAATAAATAAAAGAAGAATTGTAAGCAACACAAGAGTTTTTACATTGAAATAAAGGCCCAAAAAGAAAAAAACACCATAGGACTTACCCTAGTTAAATTGATTTAACTAGTATATGTCGTTAGTTACTAATGATGCTATTCTTCGTAATGGAGGAAGGTAGATGATGGATTCTATGATAGCATTTATGAGAATCTCGAGGAATTAATATTGCCTTCAAAATCATTTATGATCTATTTGATTATTCTTCTTTAAGGAGATAGGATAGAGACCAAGAAATTCAGTATAAACTTCAATTTTACATCAAGAGTAGTCATTGGTGTTGATGTTGTACATCAATATTATTATATAAGTCATGCATCAATGTTCTTGGTGTACGTCAAGTGGCAAAATAGGGCGGTGTTGATGTTGTTTTCACATCATTCATCAATCTTATAAGTGATGAAATATGTCAATGTGCATTTGCTTCATAGGCCATGGTATTTTTTAGATGGTATACATCAATCTTATAAGAAATGGCAAGTAATGAAGCCAGCATTAAAGATAGTTGTTAGAGTCCATAGTTGGTGCTACAAGAATATTATAATTGGATAATATTGATTAAAGACCATAGTCAAGTGATAATGGTTAGATAACTATGGTTTGATGATGTGTTGGGAGACTATACTTTAGTGGCGATGGTAGGATATGTAATTATGGTGGTCAAAATATAGGCAAGGGATAATGGTGAAGAACGTAATCGTGTGGCAATGGTTGATGACCTAAATTGATAAGGGTCAAATAAGTAATGAAGTGACAGTGATCGAGTGTTCATAATCAGACAATGTTGATTAAAATAATAATTGGTGAAAATAGTAAGGCGACTATAAAGAGAAATTGATGGTTAAATCATTGGTGAGCAATGGCGTTTAAGTGATTGATTGCAATGGCGAAGGCCAAAATTATAGTCAAACTATGTTAGTTGTGAAATCATAAGCGAGAAGATAGTAATCATGAGACGCAATTTGGCAACAATAGTTGAGCACCATATTGGGTGTCGATAGAAAACTATAGTCAAGAAATGATAGTTGGGTAACCATAGTTTAAAATCATAAATAAATAATGATTGTCCGTGATTGTAACTTGAATGGCGATCTAGTGACCATAATTGGGTAATGGTGGTTTTGTGATCATAGTTAGGTGACAATGAGTGACAACTATAATCAATGATGGTTGAGAGTAGTAAATGAGTGATGGTGGTTTAGAAATCATAGTTAATTCATGTTGGACGAGAGACCATAATCGAGAGATGGTGTTAAAGTGATCCTACTCAAGTGAATCTGGCCACTATAGTCAAGAAATGATGGTCAAGATAATAGTTTGGGTTGATCAATGAATGCGTTAGGAAATGGTGATCCAGTCACCATAATCTAGCACTATAGTCAAGAGATCTAGTCAAGTACTAGTGGTTAGGCAATTATAATCGAGTGAGGGTGGTTGGGAGATTATAGATGGGTTATAATGGTAGAAAAATCATAAAATGGCAACTATAATTCATCTCTTTGGGGAGTGATGAGGACTTGGAGACCTTAAATGATTGAGAGCATACTTTAATATGATGAGATAGCAATAATGTGATTATAGATTTCAATAGTAATTTGATGTTGGCAACTTGATGATGGTGAAGGTCAATCAACTATAATGGTGATAATCAGCGATGATTTGTGATGATTGTCATGCAATAGTGGTCCAATAATGTCAGTCAAGCCACCATTAGCTAATAAGGGTTGAGTGATAGTGTTCAAATGATGGAAATCAAGAAATGGTCCTATGTTGAATGTCAGCATCAAAAGTTTAATTGTAGTAATGAGATGTTGAGTAATAACAACCTAACGTTAATGTTGGGATAGTAGAATTCTAACAATGATGGTTTGATCACGGTGATCAAGCATTGGTCATTCAATGAGTTGGGTTAAGTCAATCTAACGGGGTCGAGGTCAGAGCATTAAGGTTCTTAAATTTTTTAGCACTACCCAATCGCCTTACCCTCGTCCTTGTTCTTCTTATTTATAAAAATAATGTTCTATTTATAAATTTTGAGGGTTATATTCTTAAGTAAATATAACAAAATTCTTAATTGTCCATTGAAAGGCTTGAAATGATTCTATTAATCATTAAATATTTTTTGAATATATAAATGCATTATTGATGTTGATATTAAGGAATCATGGGATTGCTAGATTCATCCTATTAAAACAACTCAATTTAACTCTAAGAGTGCAAAATTAAAAATATATTTTGTTCTTCAATTTCTATCACAAAGTCATTGATTATTATTCTGCTTAATTTGGGCTTGCTTGGTTGGATCAAATCACCAATGGTGTTGATGGGTTCATTGAATTGAGATTTTGTTTTGACTATAAATTTGTTAAAATTAAAATTTGGATGATCTTTAATTTAATTCTAAAACTTTTGAAGTCAACGTTGCCTAAAGATTCATAGCCAATCAAATGAAATTTTGAGTGGTATTGCGATAATAAATTGATCCAAGTTCTCCCAATTCAAATTTTAAGCTTTGAATTAAGCCAAAATTAAGAGAGCAATTTTATTTTAAATTGGTTATAACATGATCTTGAGTTTGTATAGATTATATCATGATACTTGTGTTGATATGCCATATAAAAATTGATTTCACTAATTAGAAATTTTGATGCAATTTTAGATCTCAAATTAAGCATCTAAATATTTGGAATAGAAATTTTGATAGTTGATTATTACAAAATATAAATTTTTATTTTTAACAAACCTATAATCAATATAGATAGACTCAATGACTATCACTTTTATAACAAATTTGATCATCGTTGTTCTAAAAAGCATTTCAACCCTGAAATTGAATTACAGTTGCCAAGCATAGGCAAATAGCTTAGCTTCACACATGAGGGAAATAACCTTGGACAGATATGGTTAGTAACAATTTAGTTTAGCGACTTCGTTGGCATGTTCTATGACAATTTTCTTGAATTGCTTGCTCTTAAAGGGTCAACTAACCTTAAATCTCAATTATATTATTTAATCAGCCTCCATGATTTTAAGGGTACAAAATTACTTATAATTTTAGTTGTGCTTCTCACCTATGGCATAGCAAAAATATTCCCTTCCAAATAGACAATCGGTAGGCCTATATTAATTATTCAAAGTTCATACTTGAACAATAATATCATCATCATAATAATAATTTAGAAATATCATTAAAATTTAAATACTTATCTCTTGAATTAGAATATGAATAAAAAGTTGTCTAAATGTGAAAAAGTCTTATTTAGAAAATTTTATTTTAATAAAGAAATGATCATTCTATTCTTTAATTCATCTATAATAGAGCATAACTTCCAAAATGTTTTCCTCTTGATTTTTGTCTCAAGCTTTGGCCTACATTGATCAAATTGTTAGTTTCTTAGCCAAAACATTTTCTTAATAATAGATGTTTGATTTTTCTCCATATAAGCAACAATTTTTGATGATTTACGGCTCCATTTCATTATATTTCTTGGTGGATTCTACCATTTTTGCTCACAATGTTTCTTCTTCAACAACGATAAATCTATTTATTTTCATTTGCAATTAATAGATATGTGCGAGATTAATTTATGGTTAGAATTTCTTGGTTGGATTTGATTTTATATGTTTGTGTTAAATGCGATTCATGATGAGATGTGGGTATAGATATTATTTATGGTATGCATACATAATTTTGAAAGGTATGAGTTGGGTTTGAGTTGTTGCTTATATAAAATTAGAGCCAATATTATAAATCGCGTTAGATGGCGGTGTTTGTATATGTCATTGATTTAAATTTGTTATGATTTATGTAGTTTGTTCTACAAGAATGAGTAGAATTTGTTTGTTTGATCCTTTTGCTTAAAAAACTAAGTATCGCAAAATTGATCAAGTTATGTAGGTCAAAATCATATTAATTAACATTAAAACATTTGAGAACTTGCACATTGATTGAGCATCATATCTAACATGTCATTATCGTATACAGATTTATAGCGTCATTATCTTTTGGCTTGAATGTCTTACAGACAATACTACTATATAATACAAAATCTTATATACTTAAAGAATATTTTGGGCATTTGGCCCTTCCATTATGAAACATAAGTCGATGCTAAGCTTAGATGATACATTTTTTGTTAGGCAAGTTAATATATTATTATCTTTAATAGATAGAAATAATTATTTTTTCTTTGTTGTTGTAGTTTAGACAACTGTTATTTTTCTTAATATGTTTACATGATATGTTGCCTATTTAATACGCTAGATGTGATTTGTGCATAATATCTAATAAACATGTTGTATTATGTAGAGAAGTTTTCATGGGCTAACACTGCATGCCGTCTGCGTGAAAATTTTAAAAGTATACATAGATTGAGGATTGGTGATGTTGAATTTCTATGCAAGATGCACACAAGATTGATGATATTATCTTAATCATTTCATATTAGATATTAAAATGTGCTCACAAATGGCTTGTGGGCGACCACATTAGTTACACGATGGTGGAATGCGTTATGGTACATGGCAACTAATGCTTGAATGTTTTAAGTGTTAGAAATGGCCTCGTGGTTTTAGATTAACTTGACTATTTACTACAACTTGGTTGCTGTTCATGAAAAGACTTGCCTACATTCTATAGATTATCTATTTTCACACAAATGGTAGCCTCATGTTATAGCATATCTGAAGGAAGCCACATTTTCTAAGCGATGAAAATCAACCCCAGGAGATCACATATTTGGCAGAAGCCGATAATTCAGTTTATTTGCTTATGGCAATAGCTGCATGTAAGATGATCATATATCATTCATAGGTGTTGTTCTTTTATTTAGGATTGAACCACCTAAGGTGTGTCCGCGATTCTACATGTAGACATCATATAAGCTCACATACATAAATGAGTTTCACACTTTGGTTGACCATTTAGCCATCTTTGGTCAGAGCATGGATTAGTAGCTCAACCCAATTTTCATAGAAGGTCCCTCATCTGAATCTGAAATACAATGGATAAAAATATATAGTAGTAGTAGAACTTGCGGTCATGATGTATACTTTGTCATCGTGTCCATACAATGTTAATAGTAGAAGATATGTCATGGATACTTTAGCATAAAATGTATATGTTTTGCATGTTACATTTTCTTGTAGTTCTACTCTTATTTTTCCACTTTATTCTGTTTTCCTTTTCATTATTTATAACTGTCTAACCCTGACTCTGCATTTGTTTTCTTCAACAGGTATGATGGCAAGAATGCCCTGAGTTAGGATCGGCATGAGCTAGGGAGGCCACCCAGTTAGCTGACCATGGTCCACCTTAGCATAGCCTCCCTATGTGGGTGATATAGAGCCTCACCTTGATAGTATTAATATTTAATTTATGTTTTTACATTACACCGGATAAATTTAATTTTGCTTAATGATGATCGATCTTTTTTTTTGAGCTTACCAAAGCTTGCACTTGCTTATTTGAAGGATTATCCTCGAAGATTCATCTGGGCTAGAATGATAGGCTATGGTGCTTGACTTCATTTCATCTGATCACCATCACTTACGCTGGTTGAGATGTTATCAACACCTTCAGTATTGGTGAGATGGCAGCTTCAATGTTGCATGATCACAGTTTACATGTTGATAAATATTATTGAAATTGTGATCGGTGAGGGAAGAGATGGGCAGTAGCATCTTTAGCAGTTATTGACATCATGCGGATGTGATGTACTGACCAATCGGTCATTAGAGTCACCGCCGATGCAGTGAGAGACTACATGAGTGAACAGGTATCTTTTATAGAGTCATACGTGCGTGAGCAGAGTTTTGAGCACTGCATGCCATTATGTTTCTTATTGGGTGTTTCTTCTGTGAACATTAGGTGAGGTCCACATCTATCTTCCACACAGAGTACTGATTCATTCATTACTTGTATGGGAGCGGTACCTACATAGAGAACTCTACGAGTTATAGGACCACCAATATGTAGGCTACACCTATATAGATATGATCTTGGGAGCATATTCATGTGAGAGCCGATACATGTGCCATATCTTGATCTTGATGGTCTACATTTTGAGGTATATTTTACTCTGCACTTTCAAATTTCTAGCTTATATGTTTATTTAAACTGTGTTGTATGTATATGTGGAATGAGAGATTTGTGTATATACTTAGTCTTTGATTGATATATAACTTGGGCTGCTTACATTATCGTGGTAACTTTAAGAACATAATTGCATTGGTACTATAAGCACTTTATATTCTAAATTTTTTTTAATTGTACTTAATTCTAACCTTTCTAATGATACTTATTTAAAAAAATGCCTCTAAAATTGTGAATATCACTCCTTGATCATTCATTTGGCTTCCCTCCTCCATAAGACGCATGCCCTCATCTCGTTCATTGATTGAGGGTCAATGCATGATTTCTACCCCTTCCCTCTCTAGGTCATGGAGAAAATCGATCCCTTACTCTTCACTACTCTTCTCTCCAAACCCATGCATTCAACCATGAACGTAACTCTTCCCAAACCAAGCTATAATGGCGGTTTCTAAAAGAGTGAGATAGAGAGATGGCCTCAGATACATGATGGTTGAGATTCAAGGGAAGAAACCAAGTGTCCATTGACCTATAATACTCCGTAGATACATGGATTACTCACGAGTTTGAGGTATCCTTTGAGATGACTTCCAATCCGTTGACAAATGTGATCGGACATCGAATTCTCAGTTTCGTTGGAGCGACCTTCTCCAATCATACTTTTGCCCTTTGCCTAGAGCATTTCCCAATCTCCTCCGATCCTTCCCATATCAATTTACTCTCCTTCGTGTGGTTCGATGTGTTCCATCCTTCTAGGAAGGTTGTACATAATAGCCTTCATCTCGAGAAGGCTACTATTCTTTTTATCCACAGTAGAATCACCAATATGGATGGACAAGATACTTCAGGTGTTGAAATAGAGAGAAGGAGGTGGTTTAGAGTTGTAAACTTCTTATCAGGCATATGAAAGATACAGACCCCAAATCAAAGTTATCTGAGATGAAGAAAGATATATCATGATCTTTGAGAGAATCTCTCTTGTTAGTTCCTTTATGGCTCTCTTCTTTTTGGAGGATATGTTAGTATTGATGAGGTGATGAAGCAAGAATGAACTTGATGGACATTAAATAGTGTATGTCTAAATTATTTTGGAGGCCACGATTTAGTAAAAGCTTGGGAAGTTCACCACCTCATGCACTTGTTGGATTGATATCTCCTTATTTTATTGATATGTTACTTCAAGAAGGACTGCTTGGTTATTTAGTGGTCAGGAGACAACCCAAATAGTTTAGCAAGTTTAACCCTAAATACACGTGGTGATCTAGCAATAAGCCTTGGAATTACGTGAATAACCAGAAGCTAAAACCCGCCTAAAGGACATGTTTTTCCCAACCCTTGGCCCCAATGCTATATGGTTATGCTAGTTTATAAAAATGGATACTTATGTAAGAAGATATAGGTAACCATCATGCAGATCATTCTTGGGAAGTGCTCAACAAGTGTCTGTAGAACACACCTCCTTTAAATGGTGGAAAGATAGATAAGATTGTCATTAGACTTGTTAGTGCCTGTGATTCTATTTGTAGGTTTCAAGACTCTAATTCCAATAGGGTGTAGTGGGTGTGAAACGATAATGGTGTCACAGACACCACTGACACTCAATAGAGTATCTTGAGTAAGCCAAATAAATTGTTAGATGTCTCCCTATCTTAGAAATGTTGCTAAAATTTTGTCAAAATCTGGACTTGAAAAAAAGATGAGGCTTAAATGTGAGAATTATATATGTTTCGGTTTTGTCTTAGGATGTCAGTTAACAAAATCTAGAAATCTAATTATTATAAGAATTTGCTTATTAAAATATCGAGAAGCTAATTTTGTCATGTGATAAATAATCCTATTATTAAACTAATAAATTTGTTGAAACAATTAATTAAATTATCAAACAATATACAAGTGATGATTGCGTTGATTGTAAATTTCAATCAAGGGGTTCAATCTTAAAATAAAATTATCAAATTATAGTATGAATGCTCAAATCATTCATACCCGATGATAATTTATGATAAATGGTGATTTCAATTATACTTGAACAAAATATATTTAAAATTTTAAATCATATAAATTCAAATTAAGTATCAATCTAAAATACTTAAATGAAATTCAATCTCTAAAACTTAAAGCTAAAATCCAACTCACCTTTTCATTGTTTGTCGAGGTGACAAATTAAGAAACTCAGCTCATACAAAAGCCAAGTCAAATCAAGTGTTCTACATGTTCACTCTCAACTAATCTCTGGTAAGGATATGGCCTGTGTCCTCTGAATACATGGCTTGGCCAGTAAGCTTCACATATGATGCAGTTACAACTAGAGTCCTTTGAGGTGGTTGCATGGAACCATTATATTACGATCCTGTCATATGCTCCCAATGGCTCACTTTGAGTTGTGAATCATAGTATACATTGGACAAAATCTCTCGTCGGTGGTGACTTTATCGTCTCTTAAGACAAACACCATCTCAGGTCTACAAAGATTTCTTGAATGACGTAACCCATGTGTTGCGAAAAAGGATCCTTCTGGGTTGGGTTACCTCAATGATTAATTAGGGTGATAGCTTTGATGGAACCATGATGAATGACACGTCATCATTCCCAATCATGCTTTAGCTAAAATGAATTTCATAATCTTAAATTCCAAAACTCCATCTTTGCTCTATATACTAAGATTCTTATAGAACTAAAAGTTCTCTCTCACTTATTAGGAGTAATTAAATATAGGGGCTTGTGCTATAAAGAACAATCTAAAGTCTAAAATGAGGGCAAAATCTTTGGGTAGTGTCTATCTACTATTCCATCCTTAAAATTACAACACATTTAAATCAATCAAACTCTCTTCATTTATTGATACGTGGTGAATTTTGAGCCCACACTAAAAATTCAATCTATTTTTTTACTCATTATTTTACCTTGCTATTTTAATTAGTAAGTTGAGCACTTTTAATGATCATATCATAACAAATAATTGGAGGAAAGACTTAGTTGATGCACAATATAGCCATAGAGATAGGAATAAAATCTCAAGCATATTATGGATACATAGTGTAACCAATAATTTTTATAGCATGATGATGGGCATTTTATTACATTGTGCATCCATTATCAATAAAATCTCAAGGCATTTAATTTCCTTTAGATTTTTTTGTATTGTAGAATTCATGCATTCAAGGTTCAATCTAACTCTCCCTACAACAACAACAACAACAACAAGCCTTTATCCCACTTGGGGACTACTACATTTGTCTCCATTGTATCTATTATGAGTCAAATTCTCATTTAATTTAAATATACTAAGGTCATTTTTTATACATCTTAACCAAGTCTTTTTAGGTCTACCTCTACCTTTCTAAACATAAGTCAAATCTAATGCATCTACTCTCTCAGGGACATGGACGGCCAGACAGTCAGTTGGGATGTGAAAAGTGGAGGGTTGCGATAGGTAGTCGATAGTCAGCGTAAAACTTGTTGAAATAATCATGACTTAAATCTAACTCTCCCATCATAATAAAACTAATAACAATTTCTTACAATACACAAAGGAGAACATTATTAAGCCCTAATGTGATTTTAACTATAAAGAAGATTACAAAGAGCATCTTCAAACTTTTATTTCCTCACTTATTTTATCAAGTGGGATAGCAACAAGATATTCAAGAGAACTTACGATACCAAAAAAAAACTAAATCAAAACAATAATTAAAACCAAAAGGAACAAAAATGGCACAACAATGACTTTATCCACTATGTGGGTTCGCTACATGAATCATTCATCTCTATTGCATCTTATTATGTGTCAAATTCTCATTTATTTCTAATAAACTAAGGTCATTTTTATACATCTTAACCATGTCTTTTAGGTCTACCTTTCTTAACATAAGGCAAACATAGTACATACTCTTATAGTCATTAGGCGATTGGCTTTATGTGGTCAAACCATCTAAGGTGACTCTCTCTAATCTTACATGTCACTTGCTACTCAACCTTTTCTCAAACATACTCATTTTGCATTTTATCTCAAAAGTAAAGCCTCATCCGAGCATCCTCATCTTTGTAACACTTAAATTAGTCTTCTCTTTTATTGGCCAACATTATGAACCATAAATCATTGCGTCTTATCACCATTATTCTCAATGTTTCTTTATAAGTTGAGTTGAGCTCCAAGGTGAATTGATGAGCTTGATGCACAAATCGAGTGAAATACACTCACCGAAAAATTGTTAAAATGACCTCGATCAACAAATGGATTAGTCTTCGTTGAATGTCAAAATTGATTGATATGCATCTTGCATAATTACTGATCATCAATCAGAATGAAGTTCTTCTCTAACACACATATCAATTGGGCGCAAAGTTGCCCAAGCGATCTCGTTATGAAATTAATTGTGTCATTAGCATAAATATCGAATCTATCAAATGACTATATGTATTTCAATTTATGTCTAGAATGTGATCAAGCGGCGATGCTTTTGATAATTGATCCGATTTGGCCAATTTGAACAAAATGACCTCCAGATCATGAAACAATTTGTCGTTACATTCAAAAAAATCAAAATTATCTAGAATAGACATCCAATTTGACTAGGTTATCATACTAAAATTTTGTCAAAATTAGCATTTTGAGATAAATCCATCATTATCTTAATTATCTAATAAATGCCTGAAACTTAGACCATTCTTATGCTTTTCTTTATGACAAAATTTCACATCACCCATCCCATACCATCCCTCAGCTCACCTATTTTCATCCTGGTTCATCCATGGACACATGCAAAATCGAAACCTTCCCTCCTCGCTCTCTTGGTCTCAATGACAAAGCAATTCTTCTCCTCTCTCTCGCTTCTTCGGTCTTTAAATAATGGTGGTTTAGATGATGTTGAACTCTCGAATTGTATGAAGAAGCTTTGTTTTGATAAAGGAGCTACAAAGGAGCCATTGTGTTCAGTTTTAGATGTTGGTGAAACACTTCTCGAGGTAGAGCGGATGAGCAAGAAGTCAAAGACTATGAATCAATCCCTTCACGAGGTTACTAAAAGGAATTCTCAAGACTACACTATTTCTATAACCAATGTTGCTTAAGAACTCATCAATCAGGTACAAAACCATGATGCCATACTCTCTTCTAATGAACATTGCTTTTCCTTTCATACAAGGTTTCTTGCATAGAAAATCTGCTCCTTTCCTCCCACACCTACTTGTCAATCAAATTCAAAATCTATAACTCCTCACTGTCTCATGAATTTCTTTTCACCATTTTACCAAAAAAAAGCTCAAATCTTCTAAGTTTTTTAATTTCTCAAGAACTTACTCTATTTTCATTCATGAGCAACCACCTCTATTCACATTCAATGGCCTCTAGCCTATCCTTTCTTTGAACAAAAAAAATTATAATCCTTCAATCGACCTCATTTCTTATCATTGAAAATTTTTTTTCTATTATTTAGAGAAGAGAGAGATAAATTGGAAAATAAAAAAAATAAAGAATATATGTATTTTGTTTCATCTGAGACATTTGATCCCTCTATCTAAGAATAGCATTATGATTTTGAAGATTCATTAGATGTCATGAGACATATTGCTTAGAAGCGTGTGGTGGATCAAGTAGTCCGTCTTAGCCCCTCAATGACATTATTTGTCAAAATATCGTCATTGAACAATAAAAAATGACTTAAATGGTATTAATAAGAGAATAGCTCAAAAAATAATTTATGAAAATGAAGAGATGAAAGAATGTACATATATATCTTTTTGTACATATATTTGAAGACCTCTCTTCAAAGAGCGTGGCGGTTTGAAGACTATGATCACGATGTCTGAACACCGATCCTTATCTTAAAGAGCATGAGGAGGTCAAATCATCGATCACTTGGATGACAGGAAACTGTAAATTTTAGATTTTTAGTCTTAAATTTATTATCAAATCAAAATTAAAGTTGAATATAAAACTAAAACATCAAAATAAGAAAAAAAAAATCAAGCTAATAAGCAAATTCAAATGATATTTGTATTACGACTCAATAGCTCATTGAGTACAATGAAACTTATCATTGGATTTAAGAGCTTGGTGGACAAAAGAAATGTAAAACAAGTCTTACAGAGATTCTACACCTCTCAAATGATATTTAATGAATATTTGGGTTGTATGTATCCAAATAATTATAAGAACTAGATTCAAATGTGAGCAAGACTCAGAACTTATACAAGACATATAAAGGATACTATGCTTGAAATTCATCTTCCACATGAAAAAAATAACTCATGTTAGATTCTTAAGGTTATTTATAAGAGGGCTTGATGGGTAAACTTGCAAGAAAGAATATGACTTAATAGCTTTGCATCTAATGCAAATGAAGCTACTAAATGAATGATTGAATTTTATTATAGCTCTCTTTGAAATTATTAAGAAGAGATGAAGGAATAAAAAAGGGGAGAAATAGAAGTTTATACTACATTCACCTATATGCATTACATGTGATCTTTTCATTAAACAGATGATACTTACATTTTATCTTGAAGAACTAAAGTTGGATACATATGAGTAAGCATAAAGAAGATGCAAGTTTGTCCATGAATGAGAATCAATACTAGACATGATGAGCTTGTAGAAAATCGGAAGCTCGACAATAAAAACAAATTAAGCTTCATAAAAACTCAAAATTCAATGAATTCAAAACTAAATGAAAAAAATAAATATTAGTTTAGATTGATTGAATAACTATCAAAATGACTATGCCAGGATCGACTCTTTCTACAAAAAATTATAGAGCTTCCTTCAATAAAAATTAAGAATTTCATTCTAATTATGATTTTCAAAATTAATGATTTCATTAATTAGATGAAATTATTTAAGCTACAAACACCTGCATGTGCTCGAACATAGAGATTTAAAGTGCAAATTTTAATGTATGAAAAGATTGCATAGGTTAAATTGGAATTAAATGAAAATACAAAATGAATCTCACAATTTAAATATAGAATTATCTGAATTATTAAATACACCATGGGCGACACTATCTTTGAATGCTTAAACTTAGTGTTTGAGATGATGCGGGTTGATTCGGTTTAGTCTTACGGAGTGCGGGTTAACAAAACCTAAAATCTATTATAAAATTTCAACTTAGTAAAATGTAGAAGCTAATTCATCAAGATAGTAGATCGATCCTCTATTAGAGCTAGCGAGTTGGCGATCTAAAGTTCTTAAATATATTTGATTCAATCAATTAACTTACATGATGGGCTGTTGAATGAAGATTTCAAGGAGAGAATACTTTCATCAAAATATGATTGTAATTTTAAATTAAATTAACTCAAATTGAATATCAATCTAAATGCATCTAAAATATCATTAAGCTATAAATCATTAAATGAAATTCAATCTAAAAAACTTTAAGCTAAAATTCAATCACTTCCAATTGTTTGTTGAATGTGATAAATTAAGAAAATTCTAGCTCACAAAGGAGCCAAAGTCAAATCAAGTATACAAAATGTTTAAAATAATCTCATGCGATAAGGCGTGGCCATGTCACTTAATGGTTTGGTGTAGGCTCCACATGAGTAATTCGACGAGTCCGGCCGTGGTTGTCATCAAATGACACCATTATATTACGGTCATGATTGTAGCCATATGCTCCAATGGCTGCACTTTGAGTTGTGAACATATGGTGCGCGATAAGGCAAAAAAACCCTTGTTAGCTAAGGTAGACTTAAGTTTGTCTCCAGACAAACACCACCCCAAGTCATAATGATTTCTTGGATGATGCAACCATGGTTTGTGAGATCTTACATGGGGTTGGGTCCTACCTCTACTAAGTTGTTAGGGACGACCAGATAATGAGAACCATGGGATCTATGTCGGTGCATCATCGTTCCCCAACCATCGCTTTAAGTTAAATATAATGAATTTCATAAATTATAAATTTCAAAACTCCACATGCTACTTATATACACCGCATTAAGTGATCTAACAACTTAATCAAAATGCTCTCTCAATATTGAGGGTAATTATAGGTACTTGCTATAGAAAACCTGGAACTAGATCTAAAGTCCTCGAAAAATGAGGGCGAAATCTCTAGGTAGTGTCTTATTTACTATTCCATCTATCTTCTGAAAATTTCACCAACACTTTAAATCACTCTCTTAATCGAGAGATGGGAATTTTGGGACAACCATCTTATAAATTTTTTCCTTAAGTCTACGCAGTACTTTTCTATCACACAATAGGCCAAATGCATTCCTCAACTTCAACCATCCAACTTTAATTATGATAATAACATCTCCATCTATTTCACCATCATTTTGAACAATAGAGCCTAACTATTAGAAACTCTAACTCTTTTTAGTGAATTGATCACCCAATGTCACAACCGATTAAAACTTTATAACTAAAATTACACTCCATATATTCAATTTTAGATGTACTCAAATGAAAACCTTTAGACTCTAAGGTTGACCTCCATAATTCAAGTTTCTCAAAGAACCAAAATTAAGAAGAAAAGAAAAATAAAGACTCTACTTAACATTGAGATCCAAAAGAATAAAATCATTGCCTCACCTCTAATCTAAGTTCTCCATTCACTCAAATGCACAATCATTCCCAAATCTTTGATTCACAAAAAAAAATACAAATTCAACACTTCTTGCACCTAACATACTAAATTTCTATCCTTCAATTTGCCTACTAATATTTAGAGTTGATGAATAAAAAGTTGAAACTTGTTAACATATTTTTTGTTTCATATGGTGAAGGCCCTTCCAACACATCATTACAAAAAGATATTTGAGCAATGCAATGTGATAGCATTTAATATACATCTATAAAAGAAAATTTTTTTGAATCATAGATATTTTGATAATTGTACAAATAATATTATATGACAATACTTTTTAGACCATTTAATCAACGGCCATAAAAAAAGATATCACAATACTTTGTATGTAACCTTTGTGGCAACTCACACTTAAGGAAGGCTGAGAGTACGGTATATATATAAAGCATTCGTTAATTCATTATTTTCTTGTGCTATTCTTAAGGATGTCTGCACATCAGTATGTTAACGTTAACCCTGCTTGCATCATAACCTGAATGCTCCTAAAGGTCTATATCATTGCTATCCATTTTTAATTGAATTAATAATCATTAATAAATGCTCTTACGCAGTTTGCATTTTGATTGACCTGTTTATGTTGATTTAGTGTGCTTACTATCTCTTCAATTTGCACAATTACTACCTAAGACAAATTCTCATATAAATGATACATAAAAAAATTAAACATCTTTATATTTTAAATTAAAATATAAATATAATAAATTATAGAAGCAAATAAATAAATAAAAATTATCCCCAAACAGTCACTTAGCAATTGAAAAACTAATAATCAATGCAACGCATTATTAAAGTTCAAAAAAAAAACATACTAATTCCTACCAACGATTACAACTTACAAACATCAAAAAGATA
Organism: Cymbidium sinense; assembly: GCA_021442155.1. NCBI lineage: Eukaryota > Viridiplantae > Streptophyta > Magnoliopsida > Asparagales > Orchidaceae > Cymbidium > Cymbidium sinense. The sequence continues at coordinate 66,572,070 of CM038224.1, read as the reverse complement.
TTGCACAAAAGATACAGGATTTGTAAACAAAACAAATAAATAGCTAGTAGCAATAACAGTGGTCGGCTGATTCTTCCATTTTTTTTTTTTTTTTTACAAATTCTTCTTACCCAGTTATCTTCGTCTGTGCCTGGAGAAACTAGGAGAGTTTACAGTCTGTTGTCTCCTGTAATGTGGAGAAGAAACCGCCTTTTGAAAGGAAGAATAAGAAGGTTTTTGAGCTGCCGGAACAGAATTTGGCTGGAGGGAAGCCTCCATGAAGCATGATATGTTGAGACGGGTCCTCTCCAGTTCACCTTCGAGCAACTCCGTGCTATATTGTTGCGCCAAAGCCTACAAATATATATATATATATATATATATATATATATATATATCAGTTTAATATTTCTAACAGCATAAGAAAATATAATGATAAGATCATGTAAATTTCTCTATAAAGTGCATGGTAGAAATATTATGATGATAAAAAAGTGTGTGTATATTGAACACAAGAAATTGAAACAATTTGAAAACTTTATCATGGCCTTTTCGACCAGCATAAAACTTCATATAATTCATGGGAAGGAATGTGATAAAATTTTAAATTCAATAGATTCATAAAGAGGAGATCAACTTACGATCAAGTCATCAGGAGAAATACTGGATCCCTCTGTTGTCATCTAATTGCATCTTCACTGCCTTTAGTGGAACGTCGGTGATGGCCTCGATTCTCGACGGATTCAGATGCTCCCTCGCAGGTTTTCTCCAGTAAAGAGTCCTTGCAAAGATTTTAAGGATTCAAGCGCCGCAGGTGAGAAATACGAGTGAAGAACGGTTTCGATATACTCGAGCTGAAAATTGGAGAGAAATATGATTAAAAAAATCATCAGAGAACTCAGTTAAGTTTGAACAGCCAAAGTTTGCATAAAATAGTAGTGCTAAAC